>ML421752.1:15179-41833 GCA_005239525.1 Nicotiana knightiana | reverse complement strand
GTTAGAATACTCAACTGTCACTTGAGGTTATTTAAATTACTAACACTAAAGATTAAAACTAAAAATTAACTATGCTAAGGTGTAAACAACTGTAATAAAGATCTAAGGTTATGGTTTCCCCCGTCGGTGAATTTACTTCTCGGATACTTTATATAGCTTGATTAGTTGTATTTATCAATCATGAACACTCTATCTACCATAAATCTCTCTCAAGTAATTATGATAATTTACTAGACGCACTCTCTCAAGTTACGCTAGCTAGATTGCATTACAGTTCACTTTAGATTGCACCCGAGGTATCGTTATCTCTAATCCAACCTCTAAACCCTCGGTTATGACTTTCATCTATACTCCGGGAGTGATGTTGTTCAAACAACTACCTAAATATGCACTCTCTCTCAAGTAGATACATAATAAATAGGCACAGCTAATTGATGGCCATTCAATTAACTACAACAAGAACGTAGTTGAACAATTAGAGATTAATCAACCAATCGGAACTATATTAATAACAAAATAAGTTCATCCCCCAACGGGTTCTACCAAAACCCTAGATTAAAGAAGTTAGCTAAACAAATTCATAAGAATCAAATCTAAAATAACTTGCATAATTAAACTACAAAGTAATGAAGAAAATCTGTACAATTTGATGTCTTGCCGTTCGAATCCCTTCTCTCCTCTTCGAATCTCCTCCTAAGTTTTGTTTTTGGGGTCTATCTATAAGTTTAGGACAAACCCTAAATGTGTAGGAGACTTCTATTTCAACCGGGAAACACTTAAACTCGTCAAAACTCAAAATTGACCAGAACCAGGAGACCAGGCGTTTTGGCTCTAAGGCCTGGATAAGGCCAGGCCATGCCTGGATTTAGGAGGCAAACGCCCCCCTAACGCTAGGTGGAAAACTCCTGGATAAGGCCAGGGTGTTCCCTCTTCGCCTCTCAAGCATATTTTCAACGTATTTGCATCCATTTAGCTCGGTTTCCATCTCCAATTCACCTACACATGAAGTAAAATCCATTAAGCACATAAAAAGTGTATTTTTATCATAAACGCACATAAAATGTAGGGCATATAACATGTTAAACCATGAATTCTAGCTTCGCAACAAAGACAAATAGGTAAAACAACAGAAGTATACATAGATGATATGATGGTCAAGTCTTTTAATGCTGGTGACCATTTAAAATACCTCCAGGGAACATTCGACATCCTAAGGAAGCACAACATGAAGCTCAACCTCGAAAAATGTGCATTCGGAGTTAGCTCTGGAAATTTTTTAGGTTTTCTGGTGTCACAAAGGGGGATCAAAGTCAATCTCGATAAGATCAAAGCCTTCGAGGACATTCTAGACCAGCTAACAGGCGTGAAAGAAGTCCAAAGGCTAATAGGAAGTCTGGCTTCTCTAAGCAGGTTCAGTTCTCGATCTTCAGAAAAATGTCATCACTTATTCTCACTTTTGAAGAAGAAGAAGAACTTCTAATGGACTCTAGAATGCTAACAAGCCCTAAAAGACCTAAAATGGTATCTATCAAGACTCCGTTGCTATCAAAATTGGAGGAAGGAGAACAATTGCTGATATACATGGCGATTTCGAAGGTAGCGGTAAGTGTCGTTACAACTTTTAGGGAGGGCAGTTATATTGAAGGCCGTTCCAAGGTCCAATGGCCTGACGTTTAGAAGCATCCGAGGCTGACTACATCATGAGAGAGGTTCATGAAGGAATTTGCAGGAACCATTTTAGTGCAGATTCAATGGTCCTAAAATTAGTTAGGGCTGGATACTACTGTCCCTGGATGGAGCAAGATGCGAAGGCATCCATTCAGAAATATGACAAGTGTCAGCGCCATGCACAATTGGTGCACTAACCAACAGAACTCTTACTCCCGGTATTGTCCCCTTAGCATTCATGAAATGGGGGATGGATATAGTTAGGTCGCTGCCACCGGGACCCAGGAAGGTAAGGTTTCTTTTAATTTTAACTGATTATTTTACTAAATGGGTGAAGTAGGTCCTTACCAAAAAAATCGGTGAGCGCGAAGTGGTCGATTTCCTATGGGAAAACATAATTTGCCGGTTGAGAATACTGAAGGAGATTGTCTGCGACAACGTGCCAGAGTTCAAACGCTTCAAGGTCATAAAATTTCTTGAAGACCTAAAACTTAAACGAATCACATTTTCGCCATACTATCCAAGCGCAAAATGGGCAGGCGAAATCAACTAATAAGGTGATTTTTCAAAACCTTAAAAAGATATTGGAAGCATCCAAATGTAAGTGGCCCGAAGAGTTACCGGGAGTGTTGTGGGCATGCCGGACAATGACCAAATCGAGCACAGTAGAGACACCTTCCTCTCTCATATAAGGTGCATAAGCTCTAATCCCGGTGGAAGTAGGAGAACCGACCTTGCGGTACTTCCGGGCGAACGAGGAAGAAAATAATAAAGAATTGGTGGTCAAGTTGGAGTTGCTTGATGAACGAAGAGACTTAGCGCACATAAGGATGGTGGGCCAGAAACAAAGAATGGAAAAGTACTATAACCGTAGGGCCAATCTCCATTATTTTAAAGTGGGAGACTTGGTTTTGAGGAAAGAAACTCAGAATACCCGGGATCTCAATGCGGGAAAGCTAGGTCCGACGTATGAAGGCCCGTATCGGGTTTCAACTGTCACTAGGAAAGGGTCATATGAACTAGAGAACCAAGACGGTGTCAAATTGCCGAGCAACTGGAACGTGCCTCACCTAAAAGTGTGTGCTGCACTCTTTTTTCCTTTGCCTGGTTTTTGTCCCAGTTGAGTTTTTCTGGCAAGGTTATTAACGAGGTAGAAACGGAAAGCATACTACAAAAAATATACTCAGCAGAGATAAAACCTTTAAATGTCAAGGCATTGAAACAACAACCATTGTAGGATGGTTAAATATTCTTTGGCTCGGTGGAAAATTTCTAATGGGAAGAAAAACTTTCCACCGGATCAAAGGCTATTCAACCGTTCACAAATGTTTTCCTCAAACAAGACACTAGGGGGTGGTTAGAGAATATTTGGCTCGATAGCAAAGATCCTAATGGTACACGAAGCTTGCTATCAAATTAATGATTATCCAACGATTCACTAGTTTTTTTCCTTCAAAGGAGCAAGACTTCCAGTGTTCCAATTCGCATTCTTCGCATTCGAACACTAGGGGTGACAATATGAGGATACAACAACCTGAATGCCACGAAAACTGGGACTACGGGACCCATAAACGATAATGTCTCATCGGGACTAGAGATTACACAGCTAGCCCCGTAGAAACAAGTTGTACAGAACAACCATATGTATTGGCAATTTCTTTTCTTTCAGCACTTGACTGCTTATGTACTCTTAAAGATAGAAGAAATAAAATGAAGTCCTTTTATTTTTATCTTGTTTCTTGTCCAAACCATGAATTAATTTATCATTTGAAAGTTACTAAGTACTTCAAATGCTAGTGCCTGAATGAACAAGAGACGTCCTCTTCAAGAGCACCGTAAACATCAGAGGCCCTCTCTTATGAAACCCTCACAGTAAAGGGTTGGTTCCAGAAGAGTTTATGTCTGGGACCCAAATGCTATTGGGAGAAAATACACCTGAAGCCTTGTCTAATTTGACGCAAAAGAATAAACTTTGTGCAATGCTTAAAAAAATTACTTTTATATATTAAACGTGCAAGAAACACAAGTACAAAAATACAAAAAGAAAAGAATAAAGGAAAAGAAAGCAAAAAAGCTTAACTATGTCATCACCATAACTCAGGGGAAAAGAAGCATCTATGCCCCCCGAGAAGTAGGCAGATCTGTCGTCGACACAGGATCTTGGCCCTCATCATCACTCTCTTCAAGTTACTCCTAGGTTCTTGAGGACTCAAAATCGAAACTAGAAGAATCGGTTGCATCGGGATGATCCCGGATGCGTTCTCGGGCAGCTAACTCCAGCGTTCGGGCCTTGGCGTTCTCATCATCAATATCAATAATGCCCGCTTTGTCCTTTCCCAAAGTTTTCCTCCTCCTATGGTAAATATAATGTGTCATTTCAATAATGAGGGAATCCCTTTGGTGCTGAAGTTTTTCTTTAAGCCTATCAACCTCGGTCAAAAGGCCATCCCACTCAGATCTCATGGCGCAAAGGCTAAGATCGAGATCACGGATTGTGGTTATATGAACCTTATTGTGATCCATTATCATCTTATATCTGTCCTCCATCTGGGCACACTTCTCCTCGGCAGCAACAACCTCATCAGCTTGGAATTCAAGGATGCCTCCAAGTTATTCACTCGCTCAATGGAGGCAGAGTCGCATTCGGCAGCAGAAAGCACGACATTTTGAACCTCAGACCACTTAGTCTTAGCTTTTTGGAATTGAATATTTAATCGAGAAGCTTCTTGACTAAGGTCCGCTACCTCCTGCTCAGTTTGTTGTAGTCGGGCCTTAAGATCACTCACCTCAGTGGCTTTCTCTTTTAATACTGGAAGGCGCGCGACAAGTTGATTCCTATCGGCCAACAGCTGATCCCGCCGGTACTTGAGTCCTTCATTGTTATTGATCAATTTTTGAAGGCCCTCAGACGCGAAAAAGTTTGCCTGTAAAGCAAATATCGAAGTCAGGAACCCTATTGTAATAGACGAAGAGAACCAAACAGTAAAATGAACACGTATAATACCACTAATGCATTGTGCATGGCGTTATTTATCATACACTCCCCCGAAATAGAGTGTGTTTTCTTCTTATCTAATAATTGGTGAGTTCCACCAGTCTTGACAACATATGGAACTCAATTGACACTGAGAGAGAGAAATTTCTCCTCCCCTGGGATCTGCAGAAGGGGGCGAGTAATTGTGCTCAAAATTCCCGTGGTCAGGGGACTGTGAAGGAGGGATGCCCTCCTCTTGGGCATCTACGGCAGATGAGGGAGATGTAGCAGTTGTTGGTGATGAAGCTACGGCCAGAGTGAAGGGAGATAAAGTTGATGGTGTTTTAAGTTGAGAAGTAGTTGCAGTAGAGGAAATTCTGTTTATTGATTTCACAACAATCAAAGGAAGAAGAGACCTGGTATCCGACCTCATATGACTGGAAGCAGCGACTAGGATCGGAAAGGGAGAATCAACATTCTCCACCAAATCCATTTCTTCTAAGAGCTCGCCCTCGATTGGGGTTTCAAGCTCTCCAAATTAAGAATTATGTTGAGCTGATGAAGATCATCGTCTCCTTTGTAGGGAAGACTCTTCATCACTAGCTTCCCCATCATCGTCAATAACCACAATGGTTGCTTGTTCTCCAGCCAGGGACTCCGAGAGGAAGCACCTGCATCAGAAGTAGACCCGAGGGCACTAGTCCGGGTGAAAGCCTCCTTCAACAACCTCGCAACCTCTGCGTGATCAACCAAAATATCCTCCTCAGGGACAAACACAGAACCCTGCGGGAGACCAGAATCAAGCAAGAAGGTAAAGTTAGCATGTTTACTCATGTACAAATATGGAGTAAAAGAAAAGTTAGTTTACCTTGATTCTTTTCCCTTTAACCGTATTTGGGGCCAACTACTTCCACCAGTGGGTCTCTTACGTAGTTATGTCCAAAATCTTCTGAACCCACTGGTCCAGGCCTTCAACCCTTGGTAGTGTCCACCGAGTTGCTGAAATAATGAAAGGAGAAAGGTTAACATTGACATGAAACAACTTGTTTTCAGATAAAGAGATAAAATTTAAACTTACGTGAACGACTCCACTATTGGAGAAAGATGGAGCTGTGACCAGGATGATATCCCTGGTAGCAATGACGAAAAACTGCTCCATCCATTCCCGATCATTTTCATCATCCATGCTGGTGAGAAAAACATGGTGTCCTCGCTCGTTAAAGTTTCTTACTCCCCAACAGAAGATTTTGGAAGAGTAGAGGTTCATCATATGATCCAGAGTGAGGGGCTTCTTCATTTCCAGGCCTAGTCTCCGCAAACAGGCTATCGTTCACCACACGGAAGGGCCCACCTGATCCAAACAACTGGCACCGGTGGCACAACTCCAAAATCACGGGGTCAAGTCCCCCACTTAGTGAGAATGGACCCAAAGTGAAGGGGTACATGTAAACGTATGTGAAACCCTTCTTAGTAAAGGTTAATCGCTCCACCAAATCGAGAGTAATGATGTTTAAAGCATGGCAATCACAATCTTCTTTTACAACAAGAATATTATAAGGGCGAATAAAGGAAAGGTATTTACCAACAACCCAAGTTCGAGGGTTTGAAGTGGGGAACTTCTCTTCAACGTCTTTTGGCAGTGTTCAGATGTTTGGGGATAATGGTGCTCACCGTGGGAGGGTCAGCATCAACATGAACCTCTTTGTCTTTGCTTCTCTTCGGATCCCCACCGAAGAGAAAACCAGAGGTCTTTGAGGAGTTAGTATAAGAAGCCCTAATGATAAGAAGGTGATAAGTGTTTTTTAGAAGAAGATCAAAGAGAGATGAAAGCAGAAGGAAACTAAAAGCAAAGAAGTTAGAGAGAGTTTATGAAGTTGTTAGAAGTGAAAGAGGTAGAATGACAAGTATAAGTAAAGTTATAGGCGGCTAAAATCATTGCCATGATTACCTCGAGAACCGAAAAAAATATTGCTAAATCATGGATTAACACGTGTCAGGGGCATTAAATGCGATGAGACGTGCGTCTTATTAAGGTAAAATTGCCGGTGACACAAAGATGTGCCAGTGGAAAGCATGGGGACTATCTATATAGGGTAAAATTGGTTCATATTAAATGCTCAAATGACAGAGTGACACATAGAACATGAGGCATACAGAAGATGAAGCGAGTGAAAATGAAGACCGAGGACAACAACTTCGGTTGGCATAGGGTAGATCCCAAAGGGAACATAATCTATGGGAGCAAACGAATACTTGTCACCAGATGACATTCAATGAGGAATATTGTCGTTACAGAGAATTTTGGCATTCATTGTATGTCGTTACATATTCTTCAATGACCCACATTATTGTTATTTAAGAGGATTTTAATCCTAGGACCTTGTTCCCTAGGTATAACTATAAATAGTGGCTTCAAAAACCATTATAACACATGAAAATTCTGACATAGTTATGCTATATACTATTCCCAAGCTAAATAACACTTATTTTTCAGTCTAACATTGTTCTTATTGCTGCCTTCAGAAGCCTTGCTCCCGGAACTAGGTTATCTGCTATTTATCTCGATTTCAATGCGAAGTCTTGCATTTTACTTAATTTATTTATCGTTTTTGGATCAAGTCAGTTCGCTTAACTATAAACCACGTAACAAATTCAACTGTACCATTTTACGAGAAAACATACATAAAGTAACATTTTCCCAATCACACTATACTATTCAAGTCTCTCTAGCCGAATTGCACATTCATTTCAATTTCTTCAAATATATTTCCAGCATAATGATTACATTCAATATAGTATACGGTCGAAATCAGGTATGCCCGATTTACCGGGCTCGAGGGGCCGCCTTAAGACCGAGTTTGGGATAGATCAAGTTCGAGCTCGAGGGACCCAAGTGTTAGAGGAATGTCGGAGCCTAATATGACAGGCCTCGAGATAATGTTGTTATGAATTTGTAATAGAATGATCAAGATTCCTTCCACGTTCCCAAGATCACAGCGTAAATCCCGGAATAGATTTGTACGAATTCGTACTAGGCGGTTAGACAGTTGTCCCAATAACTTTACTGTAAATAAAAATGTACCTTAATTAGGATTCCCCTACTATATAAAGAGGACCCCAATCATTTGTAAGGATCATCTAATCATTGGAAAAGAATACACTATCTTACTTTATCGTTCACTATTCTTCAGAATTATTGTCAAGATTTATTGCTCTTACTTTATTGTTCTTGATTTATTGTCCCTAACCCACCTTGAGGTCATCGAGCTCTAGGTCCATATTGCACAAAGTGACACTGGTTTGATTCTTCGATTCTTCTCCTTTATACTCTATATTACTTGCTTACTAATTGGTATTGGACTAGATCACATATTTTTTAAACCACAAAATCAAATTTAATTGTTACTCATATTTTTGAGGTAAACAATTTGGCGCCCACCGTGGGGATAAAGATAATAGTGATTATTTCAATACTAATTTTCCGATACACGCGTTATTCTTCACACTTTTTCTTCTCAAAGATTCTTTGATTTCAGACTGAAACATGTCGAACTCAGCGAACACACCAATGCATGGTAATACGGCCTCAGATTCCATGGGGAAATTGATAATGCAACAGCTTCGGGGGCCAGTGTACCATCTCTTAACCCTAGGGTAGCACCAGTTCCTAACCCCGTCGATGTTGGTTCACACATTACTCTAAACGTCGATCTGGGCACTGGAGTTGGAGGAAGCATACACGGAGAGGTTCAACCCGGTGGCCAAAGAACACAGGGTCGAGGAGATGGAGAAGTCAGCCTCCAAGTGATTTTCGAAATGTTACAAGCGCAACAGATTGCTATCGCTTAGTTGCAAAGTCAACAAAGGACTCCGAGCGTGAAGGGATCAGAAACTACTCATTGTGCTGAACCAGTCAGGAGCTGACCCCACAATCATGAGAATACTCGAAGAAATCACAAAAAAGGATCAAAACAAGGAGATAAAAGGATCGAAGACAACGATAAAAAGGTAGAAACGTATAACTCGAGGGTCGACCAAATACCTGGTGCCCCTCGGATTTTGAAAGGATTGGATTCTAAAAAGTTTGTGCAAAAACCTTTCCCCTCGAGTGCGGCTATGAAGCCTATTCCGAAGAAGTTTCGCATGCCGGACATACCTAAATACGATGAGACTACCGATCCCAACGAGCATATCACCACATATACCTGTGGTATAAAGGAAAATGATTTGGAGGACGACGAGATCGAGTCTGTTCTACTGAAGAAATTTGGGGAAACTTTGTCTAAAGGGGCCATGATTTGGCACCATAACCTGCCCCCGAACTCCATCGATTCGTTCGCCATGTTGGCAGATTCGTTTGTAAAGGCACATGCTGGTGCTATAAAAGTTGCAACAAGAAAGTCGGACGTATTCAAGATTAAACAAAGGAACAACGAGATGTTAAGGGAATTTGTATCCTAGTTCCAAATGGAACGAATGGAGTTACCACTAGTTTCCGATGACTGTTCTGTTCAAGCTTTCACTCAGGGTCTAAATGAGCGGAGCTCAATAGCATCGAGGTAGTTAAAAAAAAACTTGATCGAGTACCCCGCTATGACTTGGGCGGATGTGTATAACAGATATCAGTCGAAGATTAGGGTCGAAGATGATCAGTTACGAGCCCCCTCGGGCTCGATTTATCCAAAAAGGTTAGCGACAAAAGATTTGAGAGGTGCATACCCGGAACCAAGACCGAACAAGGAGAGGTATCAGCCATACGTCGAAAAGCGAAGGAACAGTTCGAGGCGCAACGTACCTCGGAATGATCGAAGAGTGGATTGAGGACAGAATTCTCGGGGTCTCATGAGTAAGACTGGGTTCGATAGGCACTCAGGACCAGCGAAGGCTCCTCAATTATCAGAATAAAATTTTAGCGTCGATGCCTCTGGTATCGTCTCTGCCATTGGAAAAATTAGGGATACTGGGTGGCCTAAACCTATACAAATCGACCCTTCTCAGAGGATTCCTAACTTGATGTGTAAGTATCACGAGACACATAGGCACAGGACCGAGGATTGCAGGCAACTGAGAGAGGAGGTAGCCCGATTATTCAATGAGGGGCATCTTCAGGAATTTCTTGGCGACAGGGCCAAGAACCATTTCATAGAAAGAGACGCCAATAGGAAGAATGAACCAGAGGAATCTCGACATGTTATTCATATGATCATCGGCGGAGTCGACGTCCCATAGGGACCTGTATTCAAACACACAAAAGTGTCAATCACAAGGGAGAAGCACATTCAATGAGGAAGACACCGAGGGATTATCTCAGCCACACAACGATGCACTTGTAATTTCTAAAAAATTTAAATAAATTTCAAGTTAAACGTGTTCTTGTGGATCCAGGTAGCTCGGCGAATATAATCAGATAAAGGGTCGTGGAGCAGCTCGGGCTGCTCGAACAAATTATACCAGCATCTCGAGTCTTGAATGACTTCAACATGGCAAGCAAAACAACGAAGGGGGAAATCCTCCTCCTAGTGAACGTGGCCGAAATCATACAAGACACAAAGTTTCATGCCATCGAAGGTGCAATCAACCCTTCATCAAATGATGAAGTTCCCAACAAAAAATGGCGTAAAGACGGTATATGGATCGCAACACGCAGCAAAGGATATATTTGCAGTCCACGACTTAACACTAGTATCGACGCCCTCTACATCGAAAAAGCCGAGCATCAAGGACAAACATGTAGCAAAATAGCAATCACAGTGTATATCCTCGGTAGAACCCGAGGAAAAGGTGGTCGAAAGTGAAGAAGAGTACTTCCTCACTTCTCGAGATTTTGTCGCCCCCGAGGATTTAGATACGACGAAGTTTACGGTCGAAGAACTGGAGCAGGTGATATTGATCAAGCATCTGCCAGAACAAAAGGTATACCTGGGAATGGGGTTAACCCCCGAACTCAGGAAAAAACTCATCAATTCCTTATCAATAACATTGATTGCTTTGCTTGGTCCCACTTAGATATGACAGGGATCCCGCCAGAGATAAACACCCATCGACTGAGTGTCGACCCCAGATTTAAACCGGTGAAGAAAAAGAGAAGGCCCTAGTATGATGTAAAGCATGCATTCATAAAAGACGAGGTAACCAAACTTCTCAAGATAGGGTCCATGAGGGAAATAAAATACCCTGAATGGATAGCTAATGTAGTAGTAGTCCCTTAAAAGGGAAACAAACTTAGAATGTGTGTAGACTACAAAGATTTGAACAAGGCAAACCCTAAAGATTCTTCCCCATTTCCTAACATCGATCGTTTGATCGACTCTACGGCCGGCCACGAGATCCTTACTTTTCTCGATGCCTATTCTGGGTACGATCAAATTCGAATGAACCCAGAGAACCAGGAAAAGACTTCGTTTATCACGAAGTATGGAACGTATTGCTACAATGTAATGCCCTTTGGACTAAAAAATGCAGGGGCTACATACCAACACCTAGTTAATAAAATGTTCGAACATCAGATATGAAAATCTATAAAAGTTTAGTTTGATGACATGCTAGTTAATTCCCTGTGCGCAGAGGACCATCTGACTCATTTGCAGAAAACGTTCGAGATCTTAATAAAATACAACATGAAACTCAACCCCGAGAAATGCGCTTTTGGAGTTGGCTTGGCCAAGTTCTTAGGTTTCATGGTGTCAAATAGGGGATCGAGATCAACCCCGCCAAGATAAAATATATCAAAGAAATCACCTTCGTGAACAATGTGAAAGTCGTGAAACGGATAACCGGACGAATAGTTGTGCTAGGTCGATTTATCTCGAGATCATCAGACCGGAGCCATCATTTCTTTTCCCTACTAAAGAAGAAGAATGATTCCGCATGGACTCCGAATTGTCAACGAGCCTTAGAAGAGTTAAAACGGTATATATCGAGCCCACCTTTGCTTCACACTCCGAAGGAGGATGAAAAGCTCTAGTTGTACTTAGCCGTGTCCGAGGTAGCAGTAAGTGGCGTGCTGGTTCGAGAAGAACAAGGTACATAATTTCCTGTTTACTACGTAAGTCAAACTCTAGGAAAGGCCGAAACCATGTACCCGCATTTAGAAAAGTTAGCATTTGCACTAATAAGCGTATCTAGGCAATTAAAACCATATTTTCAATGTCACCCTATATGTGTACTGAATACAGACCCACTTCGAAATGTCTTGCATAAGCCTGAGCTGTCGGGCAGATTGGCCAAATAGGCCATCGAACTTGGAGGGTACAATATCGAATATCAACCCCGAACGACTGTCAAGTCTCAAATTTTGGCAGACTTCGTGGCTGATTTTACACCTTCCCTCATACCCGAAGTAGAAAAGGAAATCCTACTGAAAACGAGTACATCCTCGGGGGTATAGACCCTCTTCACAGACGGCGCCTCGAATGTGAAAGGGTCCGGGCTCTATATTGTTTTAAAACCGCCTACGGATAATATCATTAGACAATCTATCAAAACTTCTAAATTTACTAACAATGAGGCTAAGTATGAGGCCATGATTGCAGGTCTCGAACTGGCCAAGGGCCTGGGAGCAGAGGTCATTGATGCCAAATGTGACTCTCTTTTGGTTGTAAACCAAGTAAACGAAGGCTTCGAAGTTCGCGAAGATAGAATGCAAAGGTACTTAGACAAACTTCAAGTAACATTGCACCGCTTCAAAGAATGGACACTGGATGTACCTCGATAACAGAATAGTGAGGCCGGGGCTCTTGCGAATTTGGGGCCGTCGGTCGAAGAAGATGACATCGTCTCGAGGACTGTTGTCCAACTGTCGATGTCCGTGGACGAAGAAGGCCATGCGAAAATTAATTCAACAAGTTTGATGTGGGATTGGAGGAACAAATACGTCGAATACTTGCACGGAAAGCTCCCCTTGGACCCAAAAGAGTAGAGAGCCTTACGAGACAAAGCAACTCTATTCTCGCTCGATGAAAATGGAACATTATAAAGAAGAAACTTTGACGAACCACTGGCAGTATGCTTAGGACTGGGAGACACCGATTATGTATTACGAGAAATCCACGAAGGCACTTGTGGGAACCACTCTGGCGCCGACTCTTTGGTTCGCAAGTTGATTAGAACTGGATATTATTGGGATAACATGGAAAAAGATACTAAGGAGTTCGTTCGAAGGTGAGATAGATGCCAAAGGTTCGCACTGATGATCCATCAGCCCGGTGAACAACTCCATTCGGTCCTATCCCCGTGGCCGTTCATGAAATGGGGAATGGACATCGTCGGCCCCCTACCAACGGTGCCAGGTAAAGCTAAATTCATTTTATTTATGACTGACTACTTTTCAGAATGAGTAGAAGCACAAGACTTCGAGAAAATAATAGAAAAAGAAGTCATTGACTTCATATAGAACCACATCGAGTGTCGGTTCGGGATACCCGGCGAAATGGTATGTGACAATGGGAAGCAGTCCATCGGCAGCAAAGTGACAAAATTCTTTGAAGACCATAAAATCAAAAGGATTCTATAACCTCCCTATCAGCCAAGCGCAAATGGTCAGGACGAGTCCACAAACAAAACTATCATTCAAAACTTGAAGAAGAGGTTGAATGATGCTAAACGGAAATGGAGAGAAGTATTTCCCGAGGTGCTATGGGCATATCGAACAACGTCGAAATCAATCACGGGGGAACCTCATTTTCTTTGGTGTATGGGTCCGAAGCATTGATTCCAGTCGAGGTCGATGACCTAACGTCAGGTTTTAGCATACTACCGAGGATTCGAACCACGAGGCTATGAACACTTGTCTCGAGCTACTAGATGAAAAAGTGAAACCGCACTAGTTCGAATGGCCGCACAAAGGTAAAGTATTGAGAGGTATTACAACAGAAGGGCGAACCTTCGCCATTTCAGAGTCGGGGACTTAGTTCTAAGGGAAGTCACCCTCAATACTCGAGACCCAAACGAAGGGAAACTAGGACCCAATTGGGAAGGACCGTACTGAGTCATCGGAGTCGTAGGGAAGGGATCCTACAAACTTAGCACAATGGAAGACGAGCAACTACCAAACAATTGGAACATATCACTACTCAAACGATATTATTGCTAAGGTATGACCTCCTCCCCATTTTTCATTAATATTTTAGACTAATTCCTTGTAGGCGTCTGATTGGAGACATCGAAGAACCCTTCAACTCGAAGACCTTGGGTTTTAAAGCATGCGTTGCACTCTTTTTCCCTTAGATCGGTTTTTATCCCAAATGTGTTTTTCTGGAAAGGTTTTTAACGAGGCAACACTTATATGCTACCTAAGGATAATGCAACTAAGTATTCAAGGCTTCTTTTCAATCAACCTCGAATAATGGGGGCATCACCCTCGGAGATTGTACTTTCGAAGAAAATAATTCACGCCAAAGAGGGACTCAATAGGAGAACTTTGTAATGGTCCAAACGGTCAAATGAACCGTGTCCATATAGAATAGTCAAGCCCCGATGGCAAAACATGTACGCATGTATAAATTATTCAAAGAATCATTCTTGCTATATCAAAACACTTTGTTTTTCAAAGAAGTCTACTATTATACGAGTTTCACACTAATAATCCTACGAGAAACGGCTCAAGGGCAAGAACGCCAATGCACCGCGAATACTCGGGGACTATCATCGACAGTCAACACATCGTATCGTCGAAAACTCGGACTCATAATACCTCTAAGAGGCATCCCCTCGATATAAAGGCCAAGGCCATCATACTCGTGGACTAACCAATGGCTACAACCACATTAAAGGCTACGGCCATATGAAGGACTACAGTCATATGAAAATGCTACGACCGAAATAATGCGGCTCAACGGATTCCGCCATAAAATTAAAGGCCTTCAAACACTTTGAAAAATTGGTTAAATCAGGCTACCCTCGGCAAAAGCAAAAGGGCTTCGATAAAATCAACCCCGAATAATTTAGAGGCTTCAATAACATCAACCTTCGAAAAAATACCTTAAGAGATAGTCAGTTTTAGTTACACAATAAATTACAAACGAGGTTCCAATCAATTGAACCTTCGAAAATCCCAACGGGCACAAAAAACACATGCTAAGGCATACCAAATTTTTCACTAAGTCTTTTAGTCGAAAAGAGAGAAAAATTATAGCCGCTTTGGAGGTCGAATTGGCCCAACCTAAAAGAGCCTAAGGGCTGATATAAAAGATCCTAAAGGCCGATATAAAAAAAATCTAAAGGCCGATACACTAAGGGTTCGAGATTTCACCCTAGGATGCGATCATCCCGAGTCCAAACAGATATTTTTTGACTAAGGCTCGAAGAAATATCATCGATCGACATTAAGGGTATATATCCTAAAGGTTTGAATCTTTCTTGAACCCAGCCACGATAACTTCAGAGAAAATAGTGCAAGAAATTGTAAAGGAAAAAATGCGAAAGAAACATTCACGAAAATTTCTCTTATATATTCAAAAGGTGATATGTACAAAAGTTCAACATAAGAGAAAAATACAAAAAAAGAAAAGAAAAATCCTATCAAAACCGAGGGAGCATCCCCCCCTTCGGGGCAACCTTTTCTCCTGGAACTACCTTCCCTTCAAGAGCAGCTTTTACATCAGGAGTAGTCTCTTCTTCGGCCCCCTCCTCATCTTCGGACTCGCCTCGACCGCCTTCGGCATCATCGTCATCATCGGAAGAAACGAGGAATCGGGCATCAGCTTCATCCGCCTTGGCTTGGGCTATCTCCTCGCATAGATTGAAGCCCCTAGTATGTACTTCCTCGAGAGTCTCCCTTCGAGATCGGCACCTGGCGTAGTCGTTGCTTCATTTTCCCCAAGCAACAACTTCTCTCAGCTTCGTTTGGGAAGCTTCAGTGTCCTTCACCTATACGACTATGGTTTTATCAGCCGTAATACGAATCTTCTGAGTCTCGACCCTAGCTTCAGTGGCTTCGAATTCGGCCTTGGAAAGTTTGGCCTCGAGCTCAGCACTTTTTTTGGTCTGGACCGAACTGCTCTCTTTGGCATTTCGAAGCCGAATCTAGGCAACAACTAGCTTTGACAGTTCAGCTTCCTTCACCGCAGTCAGGAGGTCCATCTTTTCTTTCCACTGGTTTCACTCGGTATTGACCCAGTCAACCTCGCCTCAAAGCTGCCCCAACATCTCCACCTTCTGTTGCAGCTGAGACATCGAAGTATTAACTTCCGAAGTTGGGAGGGGAAGGCCATACTCTTTCAAAATATTAGGTACCTGCTTCTCCAGCTCGTCCTCGTATTCTTGAGCCTTGGTCAACTTCGCCCAAAGGTTTTTAAACTCCTCCTCCTTTTTATCACAAAGAAGCCTTAGGGCCTTCTCTGCACCCAAGGATTTGTTCATCTCGGCCTCACATTGGCTCAGCTCGGCCTTGAACTTGATAAAAGCCTACAAAGAAAAGGAAAGATCAGTCAAAGCAAGGAAAATTGCAACATTAAAAGAGTTGTAACATTAAGAAACGGGGCTTACCTTAGAGAAGAGACGTTGGGACTCTTCGAAGGTCGATGACGCATCGATAAGATCGGTATCATCGACCCCAGTGAAACAACCCTGGAAAGGATCATCCTCACTAGGGACTCCACCTAACTCGGGTGTTTTCAGGGCTTGAGCATCCCTTATGGCCTCTTCAGAGTAGGCCAGTAATATTGAAGAAGGACCGATTGTCATGGCCCCGGGCAGGTCACCCGAGGCGCTCTGTTCGGTCTTGGGTATCTTAGAGCTTGTTGTTTTTGTAGTACTCGTCGGGGACCGCAGAATAATTTCCACCTCGGGCGATTCAGGAGCTTTGTCCTTCGAGGTCTCGTCGCCTCGGGATGTCACCTCTGGCTTGGAGGGCTTGGCAGCTTCGATCGATTTCATTGTTCGAGTCATTAAAACCAAAACCTCGCCCTCATCATCGTCCTCCTCCATATACTGGTGGACCGAATCTATATCCACCGGGATGACATTGGTCTTGCGCCTCCGAGCAGGCCCCGCTTCGATTTGAGGATCTTCGGGCTTCGAAGGCCTTTTCCTCTTATTGTCCTTCTTCAGTTTCGGGGTCGGAGATTTGGCTTTCTCCCAAGGAGGGGCCGGCCTCATCTCAGAGAAATCTCCAATGCCTGCATTAATAGAATTTAAGTGTCAGAAATGAAGCATACCCTGATTAGGAAGAAAATATCAGAGATCTTACCATGGTGTTTGGATTCCCACTTACCCTTTGACAAGTCACACCACTTGCGTTTATCATACGATGCGGTAGCGACTAGATTTCAGACCCAATCCTCGAGATAGGGGATCTCTTGGGGCATCCAAGGGACGATCACAAATATAGGAAAGAATGTTAGTCGAAGTATAGTAAAAGTGTAGAAATTTGCTAAAAGAAATGGGCTCTACTTACGTTAAAGTTCCACATCTCGAGGAACGGCATTTGGTATTTGGGAATGACATCGATGGTCCTTACTTGGATGAACCGGCTCATCCAGCCTCGATCTCTATCCTCGCCATTACTGACGAAGAAATATTTGGTCGATCGACGTTGCAGTTTAATTAATCCTCAGAAAAGTTGAGGCCGGTACAAGCGAATAAGATGGCTAAGGGTAAGCTCGAGCCCCTCAGCCTAGCTGGCGAAGTATCAAAGCATTACCACAATGCACCAGAAAGATGGATGGATCTGGCCAAGTCTAACCTGGTACTTTTTTCAGAAATCAATCACTATTGGATCAAGGGGACCCAACATGAAAGGGTAAGTGTACACACTTAAAACCCCTCCACATGGGTAGTAATGTCCTTGTCTTGGGTGGGATCTGTACCACGACCTTTTCCCCCCAACCACAGTCCCTCTTCAGAGTATCGATGTGGCCCTTCGATATCGAACATATATACCTCGAGGCGTGCTCACATCAACCGGGAACATCGAGTGGATTGTCGACGGTGAAGTCCTTCTTTAAAGTGCAGCCACCAGGAACAATCTCATGAAGAGCCGGCGCCTTACCACCGGCCGGACGGGAGGAAGCAGAGGAAGTTCCCTCTTTTTGAGGAACAACTTTAGAAGTTTTAGCCATTGATTTTGGTCGAGAGAGGCGGAAGGAGATAAGATTTAACGGTTTTTTGGCGTTAAGGAAGAGGAGAACTGGTGGCGGAAGAAGAGAAAATAGAGAGAAGAAGAAATCAGAAGCGGCGCAAATGGAAGTAAAACCTTAAACAAGGAAAACAACCAGGTATTATAGAAAAATCGACGGCCATTCGGTGGCACTAGTGGTCGACCAACACTGACACACATTTAATGTTCTGGGGAAGCGGACCGATAGGACGTTTCAGTCACTTCAATGCTTACGTCATATGGATGATGTCATTATCAGGGACTTCGGAAACTCGAGATTCAAATCGTTTCTTATCATCTTATTCTAAAAAATGCGGGGACTATCTGTATACGGTCGAAATCAGGTATGACCGATTTATCGGGCTCGAGGGGTCGCCTTAAGCCCGAGTTCGGGATAGATCGAGTTTGAGCTCGAGGGATCAAGACTGAGCTCAACGACAGAGTGCGAGGGTCGAAGAACCAAGTGTTCGAGGAATGTCGGAGCCTAATGTAATTGGCCTCGAGATAATGCCGTTATGAGTTTGTAACAAAATGAGCAAGATTCCTGCAATGTCCCCAAGATCACGGCGTAAATCCCGGAATAGATTTGTACGAATCGTACCAGGCGGTTAGACAGCTGTCCCAATAAGATTCTTTACTGTAAATAGAAATGTACCTTAATTAGGGTTCCCCTACTATATAAAAGGGACCCCGATCATTTGTAAGGATCATCTAATCAATTGAAAAAATATACTATGTTACTTTATCGGTCATTGTTCTTATTCTCAAGCTTTATTGCTCTTACTTTATTGTTCTTGCTTTATTGTCCCTTACCCACCTTGAGGTCATCGAGCTCTAGGTCCATATTGCACAAAGTGACACTGGTTTGGTTCTTCGATTCTTCTTCTTTATACTCTATATTACTTGCTTACTAATTTGTATTGGACTAAATCATATATCTTTAAAATCAAATATCAAATTTAATTATTACTCGTATTTTCGAGGTAAACAAATATAAAGAATTTACCTCCACTATTCATCTAAGAGCATTTCTCTTGTTACAAGGTTTACTAAAAGAAAGCATACACTAAATTCCTGAACACAAAAGCAAGTAAGAAAGGCCAATAAACAAGAAAAACGATCAGAAAAAAATAAAGTAGTTTAAATTAGGGGGAATAATGCTCTCAGTTGTCTCAGTCTTGATGTAAAAGCTGTACGTTCTAAATTACTATTAGCACTAAGAATTATAAACATCTTTCGATGACATTGAATCTGCAGGGTCACAAAACGTTAAAGTAGTCCATGTTTCTTTTTTTAAGTCCGTCAAGTCATTTTCTCATTTTCTCATTTTCGAACTACTATAAAAAAAAATAACAAAAGAATTTTACTCACTAATCAAACTGGAAAAATAAGTGAGAAAACGTAATATTCTGATTAACAGTTTAGCGCCACACTGTCATGTTAGGACGAATTCAGTAGGAAAACATTAATCTCCTAGACTTGTTATTCACATTTATTTTTCTTTTCTTATTTAATATTTGTCTGTAGCTTCCTCAACAGAAAACAAAAAGCATAACCATGTACGTCGCCTGAGAGATTCGAACTCTCGCGGGGAAACCCCATGTACTTAGCAGGCACACGCCTTAACCACTCGGCCAAAGCGACGTTGTTCAATTATAAGCCAAATAATGTTATTTCATATAATCCTACCAAAGTAGTGATCAATAGAATCGACAAATGATACACTACCTCTTTGCATGTTTTGGATCAAATCTGGCGACAATTCTCCACTCATGTCTTCAAACTAAGAACATCCCTGCAATCCACTCTTCCCAGCGCTACTGAAATTGGTTAACATAAGAAGTTCCCTAGTCAAAAGTGCTGGTCGATTTCTTTATCTTCTGCTTGATGTATCTAGGCTTAGGAAAAAAAGATTGTTTGTAATCATGTTACATTAAAGCATAATAACAACTGACATTCTTTGTACCTTTTAAGTATTGTAGGGTTGGAGGCGAACTGCTTGGTTGCATCATAGGAAATTGAGTTTCTTTGCTAAATTGGTAGTCTGTTCAAAACATGCATATCCATTTCAATCAAGTCCATGTTTGTATCATTTTTCAAACATGACGTAACAGATTATAAGTGTCATGGCGTGAAAATCAACTAGGAGTTACTACTCTAACAAAATCCAAAGAAAACTCAACTTTATCTCGTTTCTAATTCAACATTTCTATTGACATCAGATCAGTGTTCGACCGCTTTTGTCTCTCAAGTCTCTGCTCTAGTTCGATACTAATTGCACCAGTAGCAGCTTCTTCCCTTTGCAAAGAGTCTATCAATTGTACTAGTGAAACCTTGGTATAATAGTTAACTGGTTAAGTTGGAGTTGCTAGAAGTAACGTGTTTGTTTCTATTCCAATGACAATTTTGATTAGGGCCAAGCACTGGACCTTTAATACGGATAATCTAGTAAATATGTCGTGGGGTAGTCATTTTTTAAAGTGATATTTACTTTTTTTCCAGCATTTTTAATGCTTAGCAATAGTAGCCATTAGTCTATTAAAATTAATATGAAAAGACTGTGTTACCCTTTCTTCTATCTCTTTTCTTTCCCAAACCCTCTATCAAATCCGGGTATACCAGTAATGAAGATAACATCTAGCTTGTGCTGACAACTATTAAATTCTTCCTACTCTCGATCAAATCAAAAAGTCTTGTTCCTGTGAACATACTACCCTTTCTTTTTCAACTCATTTCCGTAATCATACCCCAAAACAATATAAAGTATCTATCAATTATTATTCCCAATTTTGCTGTTAATAATGATTTCGATAACTGTAATCTTGATATTTTTGGCGAGGCAAATACAATCAGTGCAATTCGAGATGTTATTGGGTTACTCATAATGCATAGCAGAAGACATAAAGAGTCATGGTTGTGGTAGGTACTTGGTCCCGAACTTAGAGTTACAAGTTAAAAAGTTAAGAAAGGTAGTCCTAAACTTCAAGTTACAAGCTCACAAATTAAGGGCTGGTAGTCCTTAACTTAGAGTTACAAGTTAAAAAGTTAAGGACATGCAGTCCTGGACTTAGAGTTACAAGCGCAAAAATTAAGGACAAGTAGTCCTTAACTTAGAGTTACAAGTTAAAAAGTTAAGGACATGCAGTCCTGAACTTAGAGTTACAAGCACAGAAATTAAGGACATGTAGTCCTTAACTTAGAGTTACAAGTTAAAAAGTTAAGGACAGATAGTCCTTAACTTAGAGTTACAAGAACACAAATTAAGGACAAGTAGTCCTGAACTTCGAGTTCCAAGTTCATAAGTTAAGGACATGTAATCCTGAATTTAGACTTACAAGCTCATAAAATAAGGACATGTAGTCCTGAAGTCCTGAACTTAGAGTTACAAGTTCAAAAGTTAAGGATACTTGGTCTTGAACTTTATGAGCAGAAGGGTATTTTCGTCCCGGCAGGTAAAGTTTATTGAAGCAGTGGCTAAATACTAAAGACATTTTAAACAGTGACTTAAAAGTAAATACATGTGTTATTAGTGGCTAACCGTGCACTCCCCGATAATCTACGTGGTATGCCCATTGAAAGCATCAGTTTACACCATATACAATTAAAATATATTTTTTACTCTGTATACCTGCTTTATAAATTTATTTTACTATGTATACCTACTATATTGTAAAATATAATACTGTGTATTCCAAATTAGAATATTGTGATATATTTGGTTTGAATATTGTATTCCAGATTAGAATATTGTAGCATGTTTAGTTTGAATATTGCATTCCAAATTAAAAAATTATCATATGATTGGTTTTGACACTGTATTCCAAACTAGAATATTATAGTATATTTGATTTGAATATTATATTCCAACTTATAATACTGCAGTGTGTTTTTGTTAGAATATTGTGGTGTGTTTGGTTTGAATACCGTATTACAAATTAGAATATTATGATATATTCTGTTTGGATATTGTATTCCAAATGAAAATATTGTAGATGTTTAATTTGAATAATGCATTCGAAATTTTCATATTAGAATAGTGGTATGTTTATTTTGAATATTGTATTCCAAATTAAAATATTATGATCTGTTTAATTAGAATATTGTATGCCAAATTAGAATACTGTGGTAAGGTAGGTTTGGATTGTATTTCAAAGTAGGGGCTTTTGCATCCGTACCCACTTTTTGTGCCACTTTTTAACTTATACCCGCTTTGTAAAAAAAATTGCATCCGTACCCGCTTTTTAGCATGCGGGGTTGAAGTAGCAAAGACAATCACGTAAAACTTCAGCATTCTAGTAGACGGACTTGAAGTAGCTTGCGAACTTCAGATCTAGAGCTGAAGTTGTTGTCTTGTAACTGGGGAACTTCAGCATACAGGGCTGAAGTTCTCCAGTTATAAAAACAAAAACTTCAGTATAAGGGGCTGAACTTCCCCCAGTTACACTGGGGACCTTCAGCTCTAGCGCTGAGGAACTTCAGCTCTAGAGCTGAAGTTTTGTCTTTGTAACTGGGGAACTTCAGCATACGGGGCTGAAGTTCCCCAGTTATAAAGACAAAAACTTCAGCATACTGGGCTGAAGTTTCCCAGTTTACAAAGACAAAACTTCAGCTCTAGAGCTGAAGTTTTGTCTTTGTAATTGTCTTTATAACTTGGGAACATCAGCTCTAAAGCTGAAGTTTGTAACTTGAAAACTTCAGCTCTAGAGCTCTAGAGCTGAAGTTTTGTCTTTGTAACTGGGGAACTTCAGCCCCGTATGCTGAAGTTTTGTCTTTATAACTAGCGAACTTCAGCTTAACTGGTGAACTTCAGCTCAACGAGGGAAAGGGAGCTGAAGTTATTTAAAAAATGGGTACAAGTTAAAAGTTTTTAAAAAAACGGGTATAAGTTAAATGGGAGCGAGCAAATAGGGTGCCCCGCGCAATTTTTACTTCAAAGTAGAACATTGTGATATATTTTAGAATATATGGAGGTATAGCGTATAATATTTTTGGGATATTTCACATAATTTCAAAACTTAAATATATCATGAAAGTGAGTTTTACAAAATAAGTATATTACGTAACTTCCCCTTAATTATCAGGAAATGGTGAGGGTATGTAATCCGCAAACGCCCAATTGGAATTAGGAAACAGACATAACAGTGTTTATAAGAGTGAACTTTCTCAGTATTTGCAAAAGATAGTAAAACTAATCCAAACTGAAAAGGAATTTCTCTAATGATATTTGGTTGATTTCACTACTTTTCAGTTCGAAGGCGTTTGTTCTGATAAGTTGAAAACTGAGTTTGGTAACTCATTTTTTTCAGTTTTTGATTTGCTCTCTACGACCCTATCTTGCTACCTTTTACTTGCAATTTATTTCTTTAAGTATCATAACATAGCCCAGTGAACTGGCAAAGGAACAGTAAGTAGACTGACACTCCAATATAATTTTACAAGGCAGATGCAACAACAAGATCAGACAGCCTTCAAAATTAGTACTGATAGAAGCTGCAAAATGAGCTCAAGGAAATTTGAATTTCGTAGTAAAGGAAAATACAAAAGTTATCAGAATCCCTTGTACGATTCCAATTTTATAACACTGAACACAGTTGAATAAGAACATAGCAAGAATAGAAAAATCATTTCTTCTCTTTGGCTACACTTAAATGAAGGAATTCCAGTACTGCAAGAATCGATTGGAGGTTTGAACACGCAAAGGGCGTCACCACTCCATTGGTAAGTGATAACTTTTCAGTAACTTTTTCACAGTGTCAGAGAAAGCACGCAGCCCTAACGACTCAGGTAGAAAAAAGCGAAATGCAAGCGAGCGCTTCTTCTTCAACGCCATTACTTCACAGATATGTGATGATTTTCCTCCTCCTTTTTCTTTACTGTTCCAATGTTTAAATAGCAACGAAATGCTGGTCTTTGAAATGCTGCCCAATCTTTTTTTCATTGTTTTTATGCTGCTTAATTTCTAACAGTATCATACTGCCCTTCCTCTCAATCTTTTATCCTTTATTCTTAGTTCTTATTCCCTTTCTTATTTATTTAAATTTCACTTCACTTCAAAAAAGCAAACGCTTCGCTTTTCCCGCTTCACACCACTGCTTTTTCAGCATTAACAAGATACATATGAAAGTCAGTAGACTGTGTATTAAAGTCAGTGGAACACTACTCCTCAATTTCATCATCAGTCTTTCAAATCATAAAATGGAGACATACCTATTCTTTCTAGTACTCCACTTGGTAACACTAGAGAGGAAAATAGGCAAAAATCCATAGAACAACTCTTGTCCTCTTTACTTCAATAAAAAAAAAAACTCGGAATCTCCGAAAATGTACATGTATTAAAAAATAATACAGTTTTGGAAAATACGTACGGCAACTACTATTTTGAAGAGTTGTGTAACATAGCAAAGAGCTATATGCATCTGAACCGTCGGTGGTCCACTTCAATTACCCCATGGACACCACCATTAAATACTTTATCAACTTTCTGAGACAGAGGACAAGATGTAACAGTGTACAATTTGTTTCACAGTATTCCAATGATCAATACACTCCCTCATTGGAGGGTTTTTAAGGGCACAGTTAAAGGGATGGGGGGTGCTGAGAAAAGGGTCTTGTGACACTATTGAAGTGCGAGCAGAACTACCATTGTTTTTTTAATCAAAGCTAATGTACAAAACTACAAAGACAGATAACAAACTTCTTTCCAAAAATTTCCCTATACTAAAATGGATTTCACCTCAAAGATTTCAGCTTGATTCTGCTTTTTGTACAGTTGTCTTGAACAGGAGTACATATAACTTGTGATCCATGGAGAAATATATGAAACCACCAACTGAATGTGTGACAAATGAGCCAAAACTGGTCCCTACAATACAGTGCCAAGCTGGTCCGTATACCCCATCAAACTCCTGAAAATCAAGAAAACACAATTATACAAAATAATTCAATCCATTAAAAGCTCAAATCTCAAAAATCACATAATCATTAAAACTTTTCCCCAAGTTTTTACCTTTTTGAGGGAAAATCCAAGTGATTTAGAGGAGAACTTTTCCAAGCTATCATGAGCTTTTCTTGCAAAATCAACAGCATGAATCTGCATAAAAGGTGGCATATCCACAGACACAACTTTCACACCACTGCAAGAAAAGAAATTAGCTAACTCAGTCTGTGAACAGCTGAATGATTTCCTCCTTCCACCATTCATAGACAAAGAAAAAGATGGCCTTTTGGTAATTTTATCAATCCCTTGTTGAAACCCCTTCAACTGGTCACTATCTTGGCTCTTGGATAACAAAGCTAATGCCCTTTTAACATCCACCTCTTTCTTTTCCTTGTGGGGTATTTTCTTGACTTGAGCTTTTTCATGCAAAACAATTGCTTTGTCAATATCCTTAACAGAGCTATGTTTCTCTTCCTCTGCTACATATCTACTCCCGTGTAAACTCTTTGACTTGGTCAAAGCAGAACATGAGGAATCAAAAACAGAGGAAGTAGCAGCAGCTAGAGTTTTAGCCTGTAAATGAGTGTCAACAGGAGGATGTCTATGCCCCCCAGATGATCCTTTTGAGGTAGATTTGAGGATCTTGTGATTTGCATAGAGCTTGGAAAAGTGAGTCGAGATGTTTTGGACAGTGGGAGAGGGGAGGGTGGTGGGATCTGGTGGGTAGTGGGGTTTGGAGTTGGTGGTGGAGATGGTGGCGGAGAAAGGAGTAGGTTTAGGTTGCTTTTTGAGGGTGGGATCCATGGAAAAATCAAGTGTTTGGAGGGTCTGCAGCGGCTGAGGTCTTATTTTGCAGATAAAGAGAAATGAAAGGGGAAAAAAAGAAAAGGGTAGAGAAAATAGTGTAATTTAGTGGGGGAGAAATGTGGGAGAATGTGTAGAAATGTAGGGGTGGGGTTCACTGGATTGGGACCTGTGAGAGTTGAGCTTAGAGATCTGGTTTGGTTTTCCACTAAAGTACTAAAACGCGCCGCTTGCGGAGAAAAATAAGGCTGTTTGGGTAGCCTATTTGGACTATTTCTTTGGCAAAATTAAATTACTATATTTACAAACAAAAAGTGGTGAAACGTCTTATATTTTCTTCATTTACTGAATTCAGGAAACGTGGGTAATTATAGTCTTTTTCAGCTAGTTGTATGGGTGGGAAAACAATATACACTCCATCAATGAGCTAAAGTAACCACAAATGCAATTAACGAAATGCATTAAGTGATTTCTCTTGAGTTATCAGGTATCTCACCGGCGCACTTGAACTGATCCAACCACTCCCATTATTATAAATAAACTGGGTTGGGGGGCGGGGAGATTGGAATTTTTTTTAGGTTTATTGCAGGAAGCATCCTGTCTTTTCTTCCCCTTTGGTAAAACGGATTCGGTGAGTAATCTTGATTTAAATTTTGGGGTTAAATTTATTACGTAAATAATTGGAGGTATTAATTCAAATTGATATTGTTTTTATACCACAATCTTAATATAACTTAACTCATATAGAATGCCAAATAAGTCATTCAAATTATAACTCATATAAAATGCCAAATAACTCAATATTCACCAAAACAGGATACCTAAATTGTGGGGAAGAGCATTTAAGTAAAGGAGTTGCATTTAGATGATCTCAGTTAGTATTAGGTATCACCATTTTACGGTCAAACCTTAATAATGGATGTTTCATTTAATGATCCGTCAAAATCATGTATCCGTAGCCTCATTCTATGAAAGCAACAAAACAGGTGGGTTGTTGGTATACTAGGGTGTACGAACCGAAACGAAAAATCGTATCAAATCGAAAAGTCAAATCAAATCGATTAAAAAATTTGATGTGGTTTGGTTTGATTTGGTTTGATATTGAGTAAAAAGATTCGAACCAACCCGACATATAAATATATAATTTTAAGATTTTATATAGAATTTTAATGACT
>ML421752.1:1633-14074 GCA_005239525.1 Nicotiana knightiana | reverse complement strand
AAATTAAGCCATGCCTCAGATTTATAGGCAACTATAGGCAACTATTGGAAGAGGTGTGATGTCTGTTCAGGAAAATAAAGTGCTCTGTTCAGGAAGGAAAACAAGCAAAGGCAGCGTTTTTGGATTTCAGTTAATTCCGTTAATGAACTAACTAATATTTAATTTAATTATTAAATAATTAATTAAATAAACTTTGTCCAAAAATAATCTTATCGATCGATCATTTGACAAATCCAAATCCAAATCCAAATCCAAATCCGAATCCGAATCCGAATCCGAATCCGAAGCCGAAGCCGAAGCCGAAGCCGAAGCCGAAGCCGAAGCCGAAGCCGAAGCCGAAGCCGAAGCCGAAGCCGAAGCCGAAGCCGAAGCCGAAGCCGAAGCCGAAGCCGAAGCCGAAGCCGAAGCCGAAGCCGAAGCCGAAGCCGAAGCCGAAGCCGAAGCCGAAGCCGAAGCCGAAGCCGAAGCCGAAGCCGAAGCCGAAGCCGAAGCCGAAGCCGAAGCCGAAGCCGAAGCCGAAGCCGAAGCCGAAGCCGAAGCCGAAGCCGAAGCCGAAGCCGAAGCCGAAGCCGAAGCCGAAGCCGAAGCCGAAGCCGAAGCCGAAGCCGAAGCCGAAGCCGAAGCCGAAGCCGAAGCCGAAGCCGAAGCCGAAGCCGAAGCCGAAGCCGAAGCCGAAGCCGAAGCCGAAGCCGAAGCCGAAGCCGAAGCCGAAGCCGAAGCCGAAGCCGAAGCCGAATCCGAAGCCGAATCCGAAGCCGAGCCGAGCGAGCGACGACGACGGCGCGAGGATACATCCTCTTCAACTCCTTTTAAGAGCTCTAAGAAGTGATCCTATATTTATACACACAAGTGTAGTTGTCTTTCACCGATGTGGTACAAAGTTCATGACAAAAGCTCACTTGATTCAAATTTTCATTTCCCTCCATTCCATTTCCCAATTCACACTCCTAGACTTTTAAGCCCAATGCTTAAAGTCTTTAAGCCCAATGCTTAAAGTCCAACAATAGCACTCCCCCAAATTCAATTATAGTCAACTTTGATTAACTCACCCTTAGATTTCCTGAGACCATAAAAAGGAAAATCACTCCTTCTTGTTTACTTGTGTTGTCACGTTTACTAAAAATGTTTTAAAAAAAACATGAGAGAATTTTTGTAAAAGATTTTACCCGTAATCTAATCAATGTGGAAAGATAATGTGGTAAAAAGTAAGAAGTAGTAGTAATAACTTGAGATTAATAGTCAAATGATTGTTTTAATTAATTATTTTCTTAACAGGAGTGATGTGTGCAAACGGAGAGAAAGTAAGCATATAATGATAGGGATGGGAGCTGCAGCAAATCTTCTGAAAAAAGACAGCAATATGGATTGCCATACATTACACTAGAGCATACTTTATGCTGGGAATTCTTTTGTTACTATATACAAAATTGAATACTAGTAGTTTCGTGTGGCACAAGTATTGTGAGATTAAAAATCAGTGAGTCCAACATTCATTTGAATAGAAGAGATCTTCTTTCTAACCAAACCCAGTCAAACACTACTAGAGAGTCTAAGCATCAGAGACAAACAGGAACCTCATTTCCCATGCCTGAAGAACATGTTGTATCAGCTCCACCTCGTTGCTGTTTATTGAATTAAATTTAATATTTGGTTGTCAGAGGGACACGTTATACAGGAAGGAGTAACAATGAAGTAAAATAAACAAGCCTAGAGTAGTTTTTGAAGGAACAATTGTGAAGAAGGATAAAAAACCAGTGACCTCTTTCACTGCATTCAAAGCCTAGAGGTATCTTTCATGCATTCAAATGTATAAGCTAGTTGGAACTATATATATACAAGGAGAAAAAAGGTTCAATAATTCTAATTAGGGGTGAACATGGATCGGGTTGGTTCGGTTTTTATCAAAATCAAACCAAACCAACTATATCGATTTTGATTGGTTCGGTTTGGTCGGGTTTTCGGGTTTCTTTGTTACATGAATATTATTCGAATTTTACTTTGTTAAAGTTATAGATAAAGTTTTGATAAGTGAATATATGTTTAGTAAATATTGAAAAAATTGACAAACATATGATCGTAACACATGATAATTATTTTCTTAGTCGTCTATCAATAATTTTTCGTCAATGTACGCTTTCAAGGTTAACACATGAGAGGATCCCAAATATTTTTACATTTTTAAAGAAAATTCAATAAGTCTTAAAAATATATATATAAAAATTATATATTTATATATCGGTTTGGTTCGGATTTTTTTATGCAATACCAAACCAAGTCAAACCAAATCTAATCGGATTTTTTAATCGGTTTGGTTTGGTTTTCCAGTTTGATGCGGTTTTCCGGTTCGACTTGAACACCTCTGGTTCTAATAGGTTGAAAGCTTAAATATGATGAAATGTTTATGATAATCAGTATAAATAGCAGATGGAACTAAATTGGTGGTGATTAACTTTTATAACGAATAGTCAGGTAGAAAAGGTTCCTTCATAAAAACCAATATGTTTCCACCATATATATATATATATATATATATATATCACTTATATTGCTAGTGAGCAGTTAGTCAGAAAGTATGCCTCACCTTGATCACAATTCACAAACTCTACTAAGTAAAACAGAAAAAGGACTCCAAAATTCCACATAAGCATACATAAAAACATTCTATATATCCTCTGTCAAACACCAGATTGAACATTATTCATGCATATGTACAACTTCTGTCTGGTTTTACTGGCTAATAAGCTCTAAAACAAGATACCACTCAAGCATAGCAATCTCATGTTCTTTTCATGGGTTCACTATTTTTTAGCACATCTTGATCAAAACCACAAAGGAATATTAAAAATGGTAGAAAATAAATACAACACTTGATCATATTATTTTAGACCTTTTTCGTTTTGGAAGATCAAAAGTAGAATTACAGTAACTTTGCTATTAGGACACAAAACGTAGTACTGATCTGCAGTATGCTTGTTGCTAAAATCTAATTCTTGTTCATCAATTAGTGCATTATCACTAGTAAAAAGTATCCTCAGAAAGGCCAGGGAAGTTCAGGAACATTTCGTTTTCGCATTCAAGCATGTCTTCAACAAATGATGATGATGGTGATGTACCCTTTGTAGACAACGTGGCTTCAAAATCCTTCGTTGCTGGTGCATTGTTTTGTCGATATTCTTGAGCTGCCCCAGTCACTAGCTTTTCTTCTATGTTTACTGTCTCTTCTTGTTCTTTGAAATTTGATGGAAGCAACACATCGTCAAGAAGATAGTCACACCAGTTGACTTGATTACTGGTTAAAGAATGAGATGCAGATGATGATGAGGACGCCGACAAAGGCGAAGACGAAGAGCAATCAGTTATGGGATTGGTATAGGAGAAGATTGCCTTTGGGGAATTCTCTGTAACAAATTTTATAGCTTGTAACTCAGAAAGTAGATCAACAGGAGGCTGATTGTTGCTAGAAACATAATTGTTACTTAAAAAACAATCTTCTGAGGTTTCAGTTTTTTGTAGCCTAATTGTTGTCACACAATGGCTGTTGAAGTTTGGAAATCTGTCTAGAGGATGTTGTAGTTGTTCTGGTGTAGACATGAATGCACCCTTTAACTCTCTGTTAAGAGATACAAAACGAGTTCTGGCTTTAGGGAAGCCACCAATGTTTCCATAGTCAGTGAGAATTTGAGAAAAGGGCTTGTGAGTGACTGGATCAATCCCCATTGCAGACAGCTTCTTTTTCAACTTTGTGTTCCACAGGTTCTTCACTTCGTTGTCTGTTCTACCAGGTATTTGTTGTGCTATTATAGACCACCTGGGAATATTTGCAACAAGTGTTAGAAACGGACAAAAGAAAGAAAATACCAAGGATCAAACTCAGGCGGATTTAGGCCTAAAATACATGGCACATGAACACATGGTCTCTTTGCAAAATTAGGTATTTTATATACATATTCGTGTAATATTATTTGTTGGCACCCATGCTCCAAACAGGCTGCACGGTGCACCCATGTTATAGAAAGCCTTGATTCGCCTCTGATCAAAATAGAGGTTTACTTGAACAAAAATTTGGACAAGCAATGTAAAGGCAAAATATTTGTCCATGCACCTTCTAAAAAGTTGCAAATTTACAAGGGTGAGAAGTACAAACGCTTATATTTAAGCATTTAACTGCTTATTTATAAAATCAATTTTCGCACTTAATACTTATAAGCTACTTTATATATATATATCAGTTAGGCTAAACGAGGTTTTTAAGTATCAGTGAGTAGTAAGTAGTAAAAATTGTCCAACATAAGTTACTTGTTAGAAGTCAGTCAGTTCAATTTAGTAAGGTGAGAGCAAATCCAAGAATTTGATCGAAAGACCAGGAATTATTATATTTGTTTAGGATTGACACACCTGCTTCCTATAGTGGCATGAAGCTTAATGATCAGTTCCTCTTCTTGAGGTGTGAAGCTGTCCTCCTTAAGATCAGTCTTCAGACGATTACTCCACCTATTCTTCTGATTCCTCCCACATCTCCCGTTTCCTGTTAAAAATTGCACTCATTGCAAAAATCTTGAAATTTAGCGGCTGACAAGTTGTTCGGAAAAATGAACATTTAGTCTAACTCAACCCAAAAGGCAGTTCATGAAATGATAGTTGCTCAAGATCAAATGAAGAGACAACATCATATTCCTTTAACCAATTTTGGACAATCTAACATGTTCCGCACACCTAGTCAGGATGAGTGGAGGGTGGATAACATAATATACGGCCCAACATTTGGGAAAGACAAGAACATGGATGAGTTTGACTCTGTTAACATGTTTTAAAAAAATTGATTTGTGTATAATGATGTCAGGATTGTCAAGAAGATAACTCATTCTCGTCTTAACTAATTTGGGACAATCTAATTATGGATTTCATGTATCAATTGAAAAACAAAACAAAACAAGGAGAGATAGTTAGTCACCTGATTTCTTGGACATGGCCGTCCAATCACCAATTCCATGTTTGGAGACAAATGTAGATGTATTTGCATCGTCTTCCGTCCAATTACATCTTCTATTATGCACCTTATCACTGCAACAAGGAGGCCTCCCCATCTAATTTTCTCTATAAAACTTATGTTCTAGCACTGAAAAAAGGGAGATATGAAGGTAGCAACAAATGAAAGAGTTTAATGTTCAAGAGACAATAATAAAAATCCCAATTTTTGAACCTTCTTATGGATTTATGGATGCAACCCTAAAAGGGAGGCAAGAAAAGCATGGTATCACTTTCCATTTAACTATTTAACTTGATGGAATGTATTTCCTGTCGAACAGTTTTTAGATGAAGTATTAAAGAAGTAAGAAAGAGGTAAATACTTTTTAAGTTACAAAGAGCGTTTCAAATAGGTTCGAATTGGGTGAATTAATTTGGTTAAACATAGAATTATTATTTTGCAAATAAACTACAAAGCAAACAGTACTTCATGATCACAAGAAAGTAAATTTAGTTCTAAAGACACAAGTTTGAGAACTATTACTATAAACAAATACTGTATTCAACTAACTGAAGAAAAGCCAGTATGAAAATGGTCATTTGAGCTCTGCTTAAGAACCCACAGCTTTCGCATGATAAATAAAAGAGCTATACTTCATTTTGGAAATTTGTTTGACATTCAATACCTAGAAGTAAAAGGAACCAAACAAAAACCATAAACCAGAATAAATTAAAGTAGCTTTAGAAACATTTTCCAAGTTAAAAGAAGGGCTGCAAGTTGGGTGTAGGTCGTGTGTCTCGCTTTCAAGTACTCCCATGCATCTGGTTTTTTTAATTTTTTTATTTGGTTTTTCATCTTGTATTTTACTGTTCATTGGAACCCGACCCACCCCTATCAGAACTTTTTCCATTCCATACATCTGGTTATATATGCATTAGTTTCGACATAGTCCATAACCGTGAATATATAATAGCACAAGGTTAGGCAAATATAATCCTAATTAATTACAATCAGGGTTAAGTAATTTTTAAGATTTGAGGAAGGGGTTAAGCCCCAAGCTTAAGTTTTCGAGTTTTTTCAACTTTACTTGAATTCAAAAATATATATGGTGGTTAATAGATGATATTTCAAATTTTCAACTAATCTTTGATATATTTTGTATATAGTTAAGTTTTTCCGTTTGATGTTGTAATGATCCATTAATAATCACAAACGAATGGTGCAAGCTGGGTTCGAAATGGAGAAGCTGAAGATAAATCAATAACACAAAATGTGAAAAGGAATAGCAGAATTTCAAACGAACGGCTAGGATTAAATTAGAGTTAATGAGCTGTAAGGGCCAAGATCGAGCCACGTCAGCTGAAGGAGTTTGTTATAACCACCTTCAACAGAAAGAGAAGGCAGCGATCCTTAGGTCTTTTCTCTCTTCTCTTTCCTCACTCAATCTCTGTTTTCTCTCTCTCGATTCTCTTCTAACTTCTTCTTCTTCTTCTTCTTCTTCTTCTTCTTCTTCTTCTTCCTTCTTCAATCTGTAGATTTCTACAGCTATGGAATACCGATTTAGGAGATAGTTAATTTCAGTTTACCATTGTAGTTCAACTTCTTCTTTTCATTAATATAAACAGAAATTGGCCCAAAAATTCCTTTACTTCTGCAATTTAGTTGTTTAATTTTCTTATTTCTTATCGAGATCATTACAATTGGTATCAGAGCCTCGATCCTGCGACTGTGAAGGTGGTGATGGTTGAAGGAACTAGGCTCAAAATTTGATCACGCCCAACTCTAGTCCTAAAAAGGATAAGCGGTCGCTGCAAATATAATCCGGTCTAAAAGTCCGGAGTCTAATCACACAGAGAACTAAGGTTTCGCCATAATTGTTCAATATCGCTAAGAAGACAAGCTCGAATAATTTTTTAAGTTATAAATATTAAGATTCTTATATCTAACTAATTGACTAACAAACTAAAACAGTAAATTAACAACTAAAGATACTTAGGGTTGGAGACTAAATTAAGGAGGTCTAGAGTTATGATTTCCCCAAATGTTGGAATCCTTCCTGATATGTTCCGTACAATTTCGCCTATGTATTCTCTACTGATCATGAGAATTTTAGGTGTCGTAATTCTCTCTCGAGCAACTACACAATTTATTAGACATATTCTCTCGAACTACGCTAGTTGGTTTTTTCTAACCGCTCATTATGACCAGGTCAAGACTTTGTTATTTCTAAACCTACCTTTAAACCCACTGTATTGATTTATCACATACATTAGGAGTGACGTTGTTCAACAACCACCTAAATATATATCTTTTCTCAAGCAACACATAATAAATAGGCATAGTCAATCGATGGTCATTCAATCAACAATAATAAACACGTAGTTGAACAAGTAGAGAAATCCAACGGCTCAGTTATATAAAAACATAACAAGAATTTATCCTACAAAATTTTTCATCAAAACCCTAGATTAGGAGTTTAGCTCCTCATACTCATAGTAATCAAATCCAAAGTAAATTGCATAATTAAATTATAGAGTAAGGAATAAGGGATGTAAAAATCAATGTTTTGAGCTTCTGAGTAGTGTTTCAAGATCTACTCTTGTCTCCAATGGCAAAAGTGGTATTTTTCGGTCTATTTATATGTTTGGTACAAGCCCTAAACGTGTAGGTTCACTTCTAGTCAAACCGAGAAACACTTAAAACCTTTAAAACTCGGACTGGGCCTGGCCTTAGGCCTGGATAATGCCAGCCTAGGCCTGGCTTTAAGCTGGCCTCACTTGGATAACGCCAGCCTAGGCCTGACTTTAAGCTGGCCTCACCTGGATAAAGCCTGGTAAGGCCTGGCTTTAAGCTGGCCTCACCTGGATAAATCCTGGTTAGGCTGGCTTTTGCTCGGCTTCTCCTTTTCATTGTTCTTGAGCGTATTTCGACGTTTAAGCATCCATTTAGATCGACTTCCATCTCCAATTCACCTACACATGAAATAGACTCCATTACGCTCAAACAAAGTGTATTTTTTTATCATTAAAGCACGTAAAATGCAAGGCAAATAATGCGTTAAATCATGAATTATAGCCACACATCAATACCCCACACTTCAACATTTGCTCGTCCTCGAGCAATTAAACTATACTTTATATAGACACGACCTTTTTTTTAAACAATTCTCCTAACTCATCACACCAAGAACACTTAAAATAGACTAAGCACAAAAGCGTAACATCTTCACCTCAAAATTTGACTCACAAGTACCACGCATTATATACAACTCACCTACTTAATCTAAGATAGAGGTCACTGACATTACTTTTCCTTCATGAATCAAGTTCCCTCACACAACAAAACAGAGTAGTTCCATACAATAAAATTTAAGAACACTTAGGAACTCAAGATAGAAAGAATTCACTCACTCTCAGAAATAACATTCACAAGCCACAAAAGATGCACCATAGGCTTGTCCATAGTGTACTACTCTACTAATCGAGCTCATTCAGTCTAGGGTCAAGTAGGACTTTATTTTGTTGTAATGTAGGCTGCGGACGTGTATGATACATTTAGATATAAGAGTGACTACACCTCCCTAAGAACTTTAATTTATATACTTTAACATTCAAACCCCATACTTATGTCAAACAAAACTCCACCTTCATATCAATGTATATTACCCCATACTTCTTTAAGCACAATTACATCAAGGGTCACCACTTATCAAAGAATTTTTTTTTTCCACAGCAATACAACATTACACTTTTTCTTTTCTTTAAATTTTTTTTAAGTGGCTCTTACTTTTTCGAAACGGTGCACCTTTCTCCTTATTTCATTAGTTCCACTCAAAAGTCAAACCAACCACCCCACACTTTAACTTTTACACAGTTCATAACAATTCAAGTGCTCATGAGAGGTTAAAATGTTCAAATAAATGGTTAATTCAAACAATTGGGTAAGGCTTGTAATGTGGTTGCCAAAGAAACAGGATTACAGGCTCAAAGGGTTTAACTATGATACATAATAATTAGGCGGGTAAAATATATATATGGCTCAACAAAGAATGCCTATATCACTTCCAAGACTGAACAAAACTACTATTTCGCTTTGCAAACACACGGGACAAGTTCTAGACATCAAATGCAATGCACAGAATAACACACAAACCTCACACACACATGGCACATAACTAACTCAGGATTGGTTTCATCAAGAATCTCTAGTCAAAGCAGTTAAGAAAATTTAAAATCATACAATTTAAGGTACTTATACAAGAGTCAAAAATTGAGCCTAAGCATCACAACCAAAGTACTCACTATTCTCAAGGTATAACAAAGTCAAGAGATATTTCTTCAATTCAAAACACAACACAATGGCTCTTATTCCTAAAAAAAATAAAACTAACTACACCCGGTTCAAACAAAACCCTTGGAAAAGAACCGCGACACCAAGAAAAACCAAAGGGGAATTACCACACTACCTACAAAGAAATTATTTTTTTCTTAGACTTAAATCCCTCAAGAAAATTGTCTAAAGATCCATCGTCGGGAAAAGTCCAATATTTTCTATTTTTGTAAAAAAGAAAAAAAATTATTCAATTTAACTAACACAACTAAAATAGAAATGCACACCCATACATATAGGAAGGTAAAAGAAACTCCCTAGTAGGCCAAAGGCCGAAGCACTAGCAGATCATGGGTTACTCAGCCTTCTCCCAGGCCTGGTCCTTCGTGTGGGTACCTCACACTTAGTTCCAACCATCTGGTTTGCTGTTGCATCCTTTTAATGGCTTTGCGTTACATGCTCCTAGAAAATAAAAAATTGACACTACAAAAATAATACATTTAGAAAAAAAAAAAGAAAAAAGAAAGCAGTAAAGCTGAGTTGCCTCCCAACAAGCGCTTGATTTAACGTCGCGGCACGACATGAATCACTTTTTGCCTCCACCTTGAACTTATGAATCGAGCCCCGAATTTGGCTTCAATTTTTCAGTTATGCTCCAGGGGTGGTGGAAAAAATCTAATTGGCTTAAGCAACCGTTGTACTATTTTACACTTCTTGGCTTTTATATGAGGTATGTCGTCCTGTCTTTCTCGCAAGAAAATATCCAGGATATAGTAACCTTGTTCCTCATTCCTTGACTCCTCAATCGGCTCGTATGACTCTATTTCCATATCAACATCCAAGACCAATGTGGAAAAATGTTTGGCGTAAGGACCAATGCGCTCAAACACATGAACTTCAGTATTTTCAACATCCTCAACATTAATGATACTAGAGTCAACAAAATTTATATCCTCAAAGTCCTTGGCTGATTCTAGTCTCATTTCTTCAACATCGACATCCCCAAATGGTAGTTGGCTAGGTTGTTGATGTTCTACTCTGACCTCCTTAATTAACACCTCAAAGGACGCTCTTCTTGGCTAGTATCCCCAATATTGGCTTGTTAAGCATTAACAACTCAACCACTTGACTCAATTGAGCCTCCAAGTTGCAAATAGTTGCTTCTTGCCTCTCTATCTGTAGTTGTTTCTCATTATTTTATTCCAGAAGACACTTTAACATATCCTTGATCTCCTTCAGGTTCGCATCCCCAGGTTCTTTGTTCCTATTAACTTCACAAGAAAAAGTAGAAACATCATAGTAAGGGTGATAGCATCCTAGGAAGATCAAATCTATTCAAGGACAAGACTGAAGCTTTGGAATATCAAATAGGGCCTTTAACAAGATGTCAAGCTAAAGTGTTGCCAAACAAGGTCATTAGACATCAAGTGCAAGTAAAGAAGTTGTTAATTAGGAGGAAGAACTTAAGGAAAGGATATGAGTTATAATTATTTTATGTCCCAAATTCATGTCCAAGAAGAGGTGGATTAGATCCCAAGAAACATCCTCTGAAGAAGGTCCAAATCAGGCTGGCACCTAAAATGTGTCCAAACTTGCATCCCATGAAGTCCTACATAAAGCCACATTTTTATAGCATAAATAGGACTTACTTGATGTCCAATAAGGGTACAATAGTCTTACTAGATGTTGAGTGCAAGTTGGTGCCTAGTTGCTTGCAAATTTCCTTCAAGATTTCCAGATTTTCATGATTCTATCCGAGATTGGTTTGGGAGATATTTTCATATATTAGGGGACTATATTTATTGCTTTCCTAGTTAGTTAAGGTTATGTTTTCCTTTTCCTAAGATTGTTGGAAGTACTTTCCAACAATGACTTGGTTTTTGCTTCCTAGTATTTTCCTTTTCCTAAGGTAGTTGGACTTGTTGTCCAAAGTAGTTTAGGACTTTATTTCCTTATTTTTTAGGTACAATTTCGTGACTCCTCTCTATATAAAGGGTGTCTTATTTGTTTTTAGACTTAGATTATTATGTACAATATTAAAAAAAATTGTGAGATTTTTCTTGCACTCTTGTGTGTGGCTACTCTTGAATTTATTCTTCAACCTTCTAGACTCAACTTAAGGTGGTAAGATTAAATTATTTCAAAATCTTAGATCACTTATAGGTATTTAAGAAAGGTAATAAGTTTAGGTTTATTGTTGTTCTTGTTATTCTAAAGGGTCGGGTTTCAAAATCTATTTCTTGTTTTTAAGTCTCTACCAAAGGCGATTAGTTCTTTGTTAGCTAATTGTTGTTGTTAGGATTCAACTCCAAGAATAGACTTCTTGAATTCAAGAAACTCTTTCATGAATTCAATCTATCTTTAATTTTCCTTCTTTTTTGTTTCTTTATTTTTCTTTTAGCTTCTGCGTGTTTCTTGATTTTCTTTAGTAGTTCTCAGACCCCTATCGTGTCGTTATCAAAGGGGTTGGAAGAGGATAAGAAATATAAGCACAACCATGAAAGTGACCATTTTGACCACCACACACATCACACACATTCCACAAATAAGAATGAGTTGGTGTGCACATAACTCGCTCTCAGGAACGTTTTGAAAATTTTTCCATGGGTGGTTTCCTTCACGATATGTATGAGGATCAATAGTAGAATTGTCTAAACCTAAATTATCATAATTCCAAGATGTCATGTTTCTCAAATCAACAAGTAAAACAAAAATAAAAATAATCAAATACAGAAAATAAAAATAAAAGTTAAAACTTGAAACCTAGCATTATGTACACCTACAGCTACACCGTTATTTCCCCGGCAACAACGCCAAAATTTGATCACGCCCAACTCCAGTCCTAAAAAGTATAGCGGTCGCTGCAAATATAATCCGGTCTAAAAGTCCAGAGTCGAATCCCACAGAGAACTAAGGTTTCGCCATAATTGTTCAATATCGCTAAGAAGACAAGCTCGAATAAATTTCTAAGTTATAAATATTAAGATTCTTATATCTAACAAATTGACTAACAAACTAAAACAGTAAATTAACAACTAAAGATACTTAGGGTTAGAGACTAAATTAAGGAGGTCTAGAGTTATGATTTCCCCAAATGTTGGAATCCTTCCTGCTATGTTCCATACAATTTGGCCTATGTATTCTCT
>ML421750.1:0-18437 GCA_005239525.1 Nicotiana knightiana | reverse complement strand
GCGACAGAGCCCTACAGCCTGACCCTACCTGGCGTTAGCCAGGCCTTAGGGCTGAAACGCCAGCCCTACCCTGGCGTTAGGGCTGAAACACCAGCCCTAGCGTGGCGTTAGCCAGGCCTTTGGGTCCAAACGCTCGGGGTTCCCAGTTCGGCCAAATCCGAGTTGTGACGAGTTTAAGTGTTTCCTGGTTGAAATAGAAGTCTCCTACACGGTTAGGGTTCTCCCTAAACATATAAATATACTCCTAAAACACAACTACAAGGAGATTTGAAGAGATTAGAAGAGATTCGAGATTAGAGAGGATACCGACGGCAAAACATCGNCATCAATTAGCTGTGCCTATTTATTATGTATCTACTTGAGAGAGAGTGCATATTTAGGTAGTTTTTTGAACAACATCACTCTCGGAGTATAGGCGAAAGTCATAACCGAGGGTTTAGAGGTTGGACTAGAGATAATGATACCTCGGGTGCAATCTAAAGTGAACTGTAATGCAATCTTGCTAGCGTAACTTGAGAGAGTGCGTCTAGTAAATTATCATAATTACTTGAGAGAGATTTATGGTAGATAGAGTGTTCATGATTGATAGAAACAACTAATCAAGCTATATGAAGTATCCGAGAAGTAAATTCACCGACGGGGGAAACCATAACCTTAGATCTTTATTACAATTGTTTACACCTTAGCGTAGTTAATCTTTAGTTTTAATCTTTAGTTTTAGGAATTTAAATAACATCAAGTGACAGTTGAGTATTCTAACAGCTTGCTTGATACATAAATTCCCTATGGGATTGATTCTGGGCATAATACCCCAGATTATATTTGAAACGCCCGCTTAGTCTTCTACAAGACATAGTTGAGTGTGATCACTACCAGTTATGGATTTTAATGGCTAAGGCCCGATGTGAACAAACCGACGTGGAGTTGAGTTATCGATGTTCTCTATTGTATTGTGTTTTCTTTTGATTCGGCTTGTTTTGTTGTCCATCTTTCTGTGTATTTTGTGTTGTTTCGTGATTGGTTTCTTTAATTTCCTTCTACTTTATATTGTCATTGTTGTGGATTATCCTGAGAAGTCTTAGATAGATGTTACGTTCGGTCATTTCTATATTCATGTTATTTATTTTGTAGACCAGTGGTGTCTTGACTAGTCCTCGTCACTACTCCACCGAGGTTAGTCTTGATACTTACTGGGCAGCGCTGTGGTGTACTAATACTACACTTCTACACATTTTAATGTGCAGATCCAGGTATATATTGTAGTTGCTGTGTGGGTGATCGCCGAGGAGACTCAAGGTAACCTGTTGCTGCGTTCGCAGGCGTCAGAGTCACCTTTTTTGTATTTATTATTCATACACTATTGTATCTACTTCCAAACAGTTGTACTTAGAAGTTGTAGAAGATTCGTAGAGCTTATGACTTGTACTACCTGTTTTGGGAAAATTTGTACATTCTGTTGAGATTTTATATCGAGACTGCTAGCCTTCTTTTATTATTGTTGTTATTCAGTAACTGTTAGGCTTACCTAGTCCCTAAGACTAGGTGCCATGACGATACCCAACGGAGGAAAAATTGGGTCGTGACAAAATCAGAACCCCAGAACTATGAGTTTTAGCCACTCATGATAGAATCAAACAAATTCATACGGGTTGGATAATTGAAAATACAAAGAATAGATGAAGAAAACTGAGATCTCTTAACTCCCGAATGTTTCTCATGCGTCTTCCCTCCGCAAAGTGGTGTCTCCCTAAGACATTAGGCTTAGTCTTGATTTTATACGTGTTGGGTAGGTCTAGGGCCGAAATAATCTTGTCCTGGGCAAGGTTGGACACAATGCACGTCACCAGCGTCCAGCCCAACGCCTCACACTGGCCCTGGCAACGCCGAAAATCCCACTTCCTCTTTTTTCGTCCGTTTTGGCTCTAATTTCGCACATTTTGCCCCAATTGCTTCCGGATGATTCCTACACATAAAAACACCTCGAATTTATATAAATCAACATATTTTACATCCTAAATCCATGAAACAAGAGTAATACATGAGGCGATATACATACAAATATATATATTTTAAGTTAAATATTACATTCCCCCACAGAAAATCTGGGAGGAATAAAGGTTCATCAGTCCTGCCAGGGAGATCTCTTCCCCCATCTGCTGGTATAGCCGCCGAAGACAGGCTATCGTCCGCCACACAGGAAGGCTTACCTGTGCCAAGCAGACCTGATAACGAAAGAAAATCTCCAAGATTATGGAGTCAGGTCCTCCGCTCAATGAAAACAGGGCCAAAGTGAAGGGGTACGTGTAAAAGTACGTAAAACCCTTCTTGGGGAAGGTTACCCGCTCCGTTAGATCAGGAACGATGGTGTTCAAATCATGGCACCACAGTCTTCCTTCACATCAGGGATGCTAGAAAGACGTATGGAAGAAAGGTATACACCAATAGCTCATGTGTGAGAGTTAGTAGAAGGGAACTTCTCTTTGAAGTCCTTAGCCATAGTAAGCTTTTTACAAATAATGGTGCTCAGCATAGAAGGAGCTGCATCATTAGTGGTTTCTTTGTTCTTTGAAGAATTTGAATTTTTGGAAGAGGAGGTCATAATTAGCAGAAGGAAGTAAGGGTTTCTCTGAAGAATGAGGTTAAAAGACAGAGTGAGTTGAGTAAAGAAAGTTTGAGAAAGTTCAAAAAAATATGAAGTGTAAAAGAAGAAGATTGAAGTGTATAAGTAAAGGAATAGGCGGCTAAAATCGTGGCTATGATTACCTCGAGAACCGGCAAAAGTATTGTTGAATCGTGGGATGACGTGTGTTCGGGGAATTAAATGCACAGAGACGTGCATCTAATCAATCATCAGAAACATTTCAGAGGGAGTCAGTTATTTCCCACCAAGAAAGGTATTTGTACCAACTTTCCGATGACACAAGGATGTGCAACCGGAAAGCAGGGGGACTATCTGTATAAGGTTAAATCAGTTCATATTAAATGTTCGTATAATAGAGCGGCAGGTGGAACCAGAGACAGATGAAAAGTGAGACATGTGGAAGCCAAGACCGGGGACAGCAGTCTTGGTTGGTACCGGGAAACATTCTAGGGGAATGTTGCTCATGAAGACAAATGAATACCTGTCACCCGATAGAATTCAATAAAGAGTATTCTGCAATATTAAATACATAGTCCGTTATAGAGAATATGACATTCATAACTTGCCGTTACACATTCTTCAATGGCCCCCATAACTGTCATTTAATAAAGGCTTAATCCTAGGACCTTGTTCCCTAGTTACCACTATAAATAGAGATTTCAAGAACTATGTACGAAAACGAATTTTCTGACAAACTTAAGTTATACACATTATTCTAAACTCAATAACACTTTATTTCTTGTTTATTGTTATTACTACTGTCATTGGAAGCTTTGCTCCCGGAACCAAGCTATCTGCTATCTTACGTCAAATTCAATGTTAAGTCTTGTATTTCTACAACAACAACATACCCAGTATTATCCCACACCGTGGGGTCTGGGGAGGGTAGTGTGTACGCTGACCTTACCCTACCTTGTGAGGATGGAGAGGTTGTTTCCAATAGACAAGTCTTGTATTTCTATTTAATTTATTTATCATATTGGGATCAAATCAATTTTCTTGTCTACAAAATCACGTATATATTCAACTGTACTGTTTTAAGGGTAATCAAACCCTAGACAGACCCTTGCAATGGATATAGGAGTACACTTGACATAGATATATGCCTGAAAATCCTAGAATAGCAACTCATATCATATATAAAATAGTCGGCTGATAGAAACCTTAGAGAAACAACTGGTGAAATGGACAAACCCTAGACTTTTTAACATAATTAAATGGTTACTTTCCACAAAAATTAACCTACAATTGTAGTTATATTTAGTTCTGTAGTATAAACACCATAACCACATTCAAAAGTTCAAATGAAGTTGTGGCTAATTCTATTTACTAATTGGGTTTGTATCTCTTCAATGGAATAATATGATACTCTATTCTAATCATGTCCATATCTGGAGCACGACCACATGAGCTCGACGTCAAAATTTGCATCTTATACATACATCGAGGCTATAATTGGATATTCAAGCACACATTGTCTTTTTTTTTTTTTACCCAAACTCTATAGTTTTATATGGGAAACTAGTAATACATACAAAGATATATATTGATTTCCGAATCCAATCTCAGAAAGTGACAGTTCTAGATATAAGGCGGTAGAACACCATTAAATTTTTGAGTCCGCTAGCTACTGCTTATACTGACTAATTTATATTTGAATTATGCTTTTTAGTCATTCAATTATTTATTTAATGCATATATCGAGTTTCTGTAAAATTTCCAGTTACTTTGTGAGTCATCAAAGAAAGTAAGATAAATATTCTGAAGTTGGTCCGGTTAACGAAACTGCACGAAAATTCTATACACAAACGAGGAAAACAAGACCCAATAAACAAAACAAAACTAAGTTGACGGATAGTTTCAGAGTCTTTTTTAATTTTTTCTTCTTTCACTGTGAAAGATACATTAAAATATAAACTAAAGTTACAAATTGTAATCCTTCTCCTCGGTGTCTGATTTGAAGGATCATTAATGTAATATTTATACACAAATGAAGGCGAGAAAATAAACCGTAGTAATCCAGGTGCAAAGTCGGTATATCACCATTCACTCATTCACTTGAACTCGGTAAGACGACTAATTCCTACGTGTTCTAACAAATGCAGTTGGTTAAGCCAAACTTGTTCGGATTTTTTTTTTTTGTTTTACCATAGAAGTGCAAAATGGTAAGTAAATTTTTTTCCTCGAGATTTTATGTGTGCTTACTCATTGTTCTGATTATCATTTAGGATTACACAATTGACAACTTGTTTTTCTAATTAAGCTTATGATTTTATAAAACAATAACTGCTGCCTGTTTTTGCAAAAATAAATTCGACGAGTACGATTACAAGTACCTAATGATCGTCAAGCGCAGTATCATCAAATAAAAATATAAAATAAACAAAATACTCTACATAATTCATATACTTATGCATTTTGGTAGTTTAATTCTCAAAAATATAAAAAAACAGAGCTAGGACTTGTACAGGCTTCAGCTCAATACTGAATACAAACTATATTTTGAGTTATGAGCCGAACCAAGGTATCTTTCCGGACGCATGTCTCCCGCTTGTTTTTTATACTAATCTTAACATATGCGCATTACGCGTATACCCGTGTCAATGAATACAATTTTTTTTTAAAATTACATAAATATTATTTTGATTACAAACTTAACAGAAAGTACTATGTACTCAACCAAGATCACAATTGTATATGGTTGAAATCAGGTATGCCCGATTTCGTGAGGTCGAGAAGCCACTCTGAGCCCGAGTTTGAACTAGGTCAAGCGAGATCAATAGATCGAGCTCGAACCCGACGATGGAGTGCAAGGCTTGAGGAACGAAGCACACGATACTAGGGTCGAGTATGACCTACCTCGAGATAATGCCGTTATGGGTTTATAACAGAATGGGCGAGATTCCCGCAGTGGCACGAAGCTCAAGGCGTAAATCCCGGAACAGATTTGTACGAATTCGTACAAGGCGGTTAGACAGCTATACAAACTAGATTCCTTTCCAGAAATGGGAATGTACCTTATTTGGGACTCCCCTATTATATAAAGGGGAGTCCATTCATTTGTAAAGAGGATCAATCATTGGCAAAAAACATACACTCTTGGTTTTCACTCATCTCTCAGAATTGCTCTTCAGCTTTATTATCCTTCCTTTATTTTGCTTTACTGTTCATACTATTGTTCCTCGAGGCCACCACAGCTCGAGGTCGAGGCACTCATACATTGGTTTGATCTATCTTGCTCACTTAACTCACACACTTATCTTCCCGTTTGTCAATTAATATTGGATTAAATTACATATCTTTTAGACCTCAACATAAGTTTAATTGCTACTCCGATTTTAGGGTAAACAGTTTGGCATCCACCTTGGGACTAAAGATAATAGTTATTATTCTAGTGCTGATTTTGAAAACACACGTTATTTTCACACTTAATCTTGTCAAAGATTCTTTGGCTTTCAGGTTGAAACATGTCGAACTCGCAAAACCCCGGGGTAGTGCCAATTGCAGAGCCAGTAGATGTTGGTTCGCATGTTGCTCTAAATGCGGAGTTAGGTGCAGACATCGGAGGAAGTGTACGCAGGGAGGCCCGACCTGGTGTTCAAGGAACACAAGGTTTAGGAGATGGGGGAGTTAGCCTCCAAGTAATTCTTGAAATTCTACAAGCTCGGCAGATTGCTATCGCTCAGCTACAAAGTCAACAGAAGACTCCTAGCGTGGTTGAGATAGAAACCACTCGTCGAACTGAGCTGGTGCCAAAAAGGTCAAATGATAATGGATCAGGGACTGACCCTACAATCATGAAAATGCTCGAAGATCTTACCAAAAGGATCGAATCAGGAGAAAAGAGGATCGAAAATAATGAGAAAAAGGTGGAGACGTACAACTCCCGAGTCGACAAGATACCGGGGGCACCTCCGATTTTGAAGGGTTTCGATTCCAAAAAGTTCGTACAAANCCCCCCCCCCCCCCCCCGACCCGAGCGCGGCACCGTAGCCTACTCCAAAGAAACTCTACATCCCGGACATAATTAAACACAACGGGAATCCTAAAGAACACAACGGGAATCCTCATGCGGTATAAAGGGAAATGACTTAGAGGACGATGAGATCGAGTCCGTTTTGCTGAAAAATATGGGAAAACTTTATCTAAGGGAGCAATGATTTGGTATCACAACTTGCCTACCGAACTCTATCGATTCATTCGCCATGTCGGCAGATTCATTTGTAAAGGCACATGATGGTGCTATAAAGGTTTCAACGAGAAAATTGGACGTTTTCAAGATTAAACAAAGGGACAATGAAATGTCGAGGGAGTTCGTGTCCCAATTTCAGATGGAGCGATTGGAGCCGCGGCCAGTCTCTAATGATTGGGTTGTTCAAGCTTTCACACAAGGGTTGAATGAGCGAAGTTTGATAGCACCACGAAAGTTGAAGCAAAATCTTGTTGAATACCCTGTTGTTACATGGGCAGACGTCCATAATCTCTACCAATCAAAGATCAGGGTCGAGAACGACCAGTTGGGAGCCTTCTCGGGGTCAGTTCACCCGAACAGGTTGGCGGTAAAAGCTTAGAGGGATATTGACAGAGAACCGAGGTCAAACAGAGAACGGTACCAGCCACATGTCTCAGATCGAAGAAGCAGCGGTTCGGGACGCAATCCCCCCCGGAATGATCGAAGAAATGACCAGGTGCAAAATTCTCGGGGACTCATGAGTAAGAATGGATTTGACAAGTAAATCAACCCCGTAGAAGCACCTCGATTATCGGAGTATAACTTCAGCGTCGATGCCTCGGGTATCGTTTCGGCCAGTCAAAGGATTAAAGACACCAGGTGGCCTAGACCTATACAAACCGACCCTTCTCAAAGGAATCCTAACTTGATGTGTAAATATCATAGTACACATGGCCACAGGACCGAGGACTGCAGACAGTTGAGAGAAGAGGTAGCTCGGTTGTTCAACGAAGGTCACCTTCGAGAATTCCTTAGTGACAGGGCCAAAAATCACTTCAGAGAAAGAGACGCCAATAGAAAGAATGAGCAAGAGGAACCCCAACATATCATCCACATGATCATTGGTGGGGTCGACATCCCACGGTGACCTGTTTTCACACGCACCAAAGTGTTGATTACAAGAGAGATAAAGGACCCGAAATTACATGCCGGAAGGCACCCTTACATTCAACGACGAGGAAACAGAAGGCCTCTATCAGACGCATAATGACGCCCTGGTAATTTCTATTTTACTAAATAAAATTCACGTTAAATGTGTTCTTGTGGATCCAGGTAGCTCGGCTAACATAATCAAGTCGGGGGTCGTAGAGAAGCTCGGGATGCTAGATCAATCGTACCAGCATCTTGAGTCTTAAACGACTTCAACATGGCTAGTGAAACAACGAAGGAGAGATCATCCTACCCGTGAATGTTGTCAGGACCATCCAGGACACAAAATTCATGTCATCAAAGGTGGCATGAGGTACAATGCGTTGCTTGGAAGGCCGTGGATCCATAACATGAGGGCGGTACCATCAAATCTTCACCAGATGATGAAGTTTCCAACAAAAGATGGTGTGAAAATAGTTTACGGGGAGCAACATACAGCAAAGGAGATGTTTGCAGTTCATGATTTGACACCAGGACCAACACCTTTGACCTCAGAGAAATCAAACATCAAAGACAAGCAGACGGCTAAATAGCAATCACAGTCCACAATCTCGACTAAATACGAGGAACAGGTACTCGAGGATGAAGAAGATTTCCTTACCCCTCGATATTCGTCGCTCTCGAGGAATCAGATGCAACGAAGTCCACAGTCGAGGAGCTGGAGCAGGTGATATTGATCGAACATCTACCAGGACGGAAGGTATACCTGGGAATGAGATTAACCCCCGAACTCAGGAGAAAACTCATTTAATTCCTTATCAATAACATCGATTGTTTTACGTGGTCCCATTTAGACATGACAGGGGTACCACCGGAGATAACAACACATCGGCTAAGTCTCGACCCGAGGTTTAAATTGGTGAATCAAACGAGAAGGCCGCAGCACGAGGTAAAATACGTGTTCAGAAAGGACGAGGTAACTAAACTTCTCAAAATAGGGTCCATTAGTGAAGTAAAATATCCCGAGTGGTTAGCCAATGTGGTCGTAGTCCCTAAAAAGGAAACAAGCTTAGAATGTGCATAGATTAGAAAGATTTGAACAAGGCATGCCCTAAAGACTCCTCTCCACTACCTAACAATGATCGCATGTTAGACGCCACCGCCGGCCACGAGATCCTTAGTTTTCTCGATGCCTACTCCGGGTACAACCAAATTCAAATGAAACCAGAGGAATAGGAAAAGACTTCACTTATCACTAAGTATGGAACATATTGTCACAATGTAATGCCCTTTGGGTTAAAAATATGGGAGCTACATACCAACGCCTAGTTAATAAAATGTTCGAGCAACAGATAGGCAAATCAATGGAAGTTTACACTGACGACATGCTAGTTAAGTCCATGCGCACAGAGGACCATTTGCCTCATTTGCAGGCAACGTTCGAGGTTCTGAGAAAATACAAAATGAAACTCAAGCCCGAGAAATTCCCTTTCGAAGTCGGTTCGGGCAAGTTCCTGGGTTTCATGGTATCAAATAGGGGGATCGAGATCAACCCCGACAAAATTAAATCCATCGAAGAAATCACCGTCGTGGACAATGTGAAGGCCGTACAACGGCTAACCGGACAGGTAGTTGCTTTGGGCAGATTTATCTCGAGGTCATCGGATCGGAGTCACATATTCTTCTCTTTGCTCAAAAAAATTGTTATTACTACTGTCATTGGAATCTTTGTTCCCGGAATCAAGCTATCTACTATCTTAACTCGAATTCAACGCTAAGTCTTGTATTTCTACAACAACAACAACGATAACAACATACCCAGTATTATCTCACGCCGTGGGTCTGGGGAGGATAGCGTGTACGCTGACCTTACCCTACCGTGTGGGGATACAAAGGTTGTTTCCAATAGACAAGTCTTGTATTTCTATTTAATTTATTAATCATTTTGGGATCAAATAGATTTTCTTGGAAACTAGTAATACATACAAAGATATATTTTGTATTTTCGCATCCAATCTCAGAAAGTGACAGTTCTAGATATAAGGCGGTTGAACACCATTAAATTTTTGAGTCCGCTTGCTACTGCTTATACTGACTAATTTATATTTGAATTATGCTTTTTAGTCATTCAATTATTTGTTTAATGCATTTATCGAGTCTGTGTAAAATTTCCAGTTACTTTGTGAGTCATCAAAGAAAGTAAGATAAATATTCTGAAGTTGGTCCGGTTAACGAAACTGCACGAAAATTCTATACACAAACGAGGAAAACAAGACCCAATAAACAAAACAAAACTAAGTTGACGGATAGTTTCAAAGTCTTTTTTAATTTTTTCTTCTTTCACTGTGAAAGATACATTAAAATATAAACTAAAGTTACAAATTGTAATCCTTCTCCTCGGTGTCTGATTCGAAGGATCATAATGTAATAATTATACACAAATGAAGGCGAGAAAATAAACCGTAGTAATCCAAGTGCAAAGTCGGTATATCACCATTCACTCATTCACTGAAGGCGAGAAAATAAACCGTAGTAATCCAAGTGCAAAGTCGGTATATCACCATTCACTCATTCACTTGAACGCAGAAAGACGACTAATTCCTACGTGTTCTAACAAATGCAGTTGGTTAAGCCAAACTTGTTCGGATTTTTATTTTTGTTTTACCATAGAACTGCAAAATGGTAAGTAAATTTTTTTCCTCGAGATTTTATGTTTGCTTACTCATTGTGCTGATTATCATTTAGGATTACACAATTGACAACTTGTTTTTCTAAATAAACTTATGATTTTATAAAACATTAACTGCTTCCTGTTTCTGTAAAAATAAATTCGTTGAGTGCGATTACAAGTACCTAATGATCGTCAAGCGCAGTATCATCAAATAAAAATATAAAAGTAAACAAAATACTCTATATAATTCACATACTTATGCATTTTGGTAGTTTAATTCTCAAAAATATAATAAACAGAGCTAGGAGGCCTAGCAGACCGGAGAGATCTACTGGTCCTTATTTTGGAGGCAGGGTAGGACATGGTAAAGGTTTTGTGGGTGAGTTAATTCAGTTTTCACTTCAGGCTTCGCACGGTGTTTCAGGTACTCATGGGTCTCAGAGTACCCGTATCGCACATTTTCCATAGCCACATCAGCAGAGAGGTTGCTTTCAGTGTGGAGATACCAGCCATATAGTGAGAGATTGTCCCAAACTCCAGAATGGTATGTCACAACGGGGTATTCAAGCGAGTAGAGGGCGCCCAAGAGGAGGAGGCCCGACCCATTGATGTGTTTCACATAGTAGGCTTGAAGCCGTTGTGCCAGATGATGTCATACAAGTATGCTTTTTGATTTCTTATAGAGGAGCACCATTCGTATTTTGATTTAGTTCTGCTTATCGGGGTGAGTTCCCTTATTTGTTGTTCCACCTATGGGTGAATTCATGATTTAGCACTTTGCTTATGTTTTTACCTCTGTTGGGAGATTGAGATTCTATGAGTGGTAGCCCGTGTATATTGTTATAATTAGAGAGTTACGAGATTAGAAGTGAATTCGCGTTGTCTATTACGGTAGGTTTCGATTGGTATGATGTGTATTCGACTTGTGATTCAGAGTTGAGGGTGAGACCCTGGCAATTTCATGTGATTTGATATGTTTGAGCGGGGCTGCGTGCCGTGGTGGAAGTTATATCAGGATAAGATCCTTGTGATTTATTCATATACCTTGATATTTCCTTGCAAATTGATTCATAGAATTGAACTGATAGAGAGTCGTGCATGTACGGCTTGTTTGATATTTCTCTTATGTATTTCTCCTTACGTATTCAGTCTTTTTCGTCCTGTGCTTATTTGAGTTTTTGCTTACGAGGTGTGTGTCTGGTGGTTTTAAATTTGATTTGTTGATCCGGGTGTATAGTTATGAGGTCTTCGTGTTTCTTTCATCATTGTCAGCGTTGTGGAGGTTTGAAACGGGGTTCTAATGGATATGAGGCTAATTGTCGGTGCTGGATTTGTTTACGGGCACCTATTGTGATCAGAAATGTTATTATAGGCCTATTTGTGATGTGTCACGTGGTGTGGTTATACCTTATGGGTGTAGGCATAAGTGGTTGCAGATGGTTGAGACTGATAGCAGGAGTGAATGTGGGAATCGGGTCTTTTGGAGATGAGCAGATGGTGGAAAGTTTGTCTCTAAGGCTTATTGGTGTTGATGGAAGGGATAACTTTAAGTTGAGGTGGTGTCGCCGGGCTTATGTAGATTAGGATGACGTGGGGTGACTCACAGGTGTATGCTGGATGTGTGCATTCACAAGTCATTCTCGCAAATGCGGTAGCGCAGGTGCGCTTCCTTGTCAGCAAATGCGGAAGTCCTGGACAAAGAGTTTATAATTAGAGGTTTTAACATTTTCCTCATATTTAGAGATTTAGACCTCGATTTTGCGAGATTTTTCGTGGGGTTTTCAAGCCAATCATTGAGGTAATTGTTATTCACATAGAATTTATTATATTTTATGATTTTTATCTTTATTTTTATCATGTAAGTAGTGTTTTGAGTTGAGGAAAATGAGGATTTTTGAAGAAAACTTTGAAAATGTAAAATGATGATTTGAGGGAGGAATTGGTATCAGAATTTGATAATTTTAGTATGGTTAAACTCGTATCGGAATGGGTGTTCGGATTTTGTGAAATTTGTCGGGTTTCGATGTGCGGGCCTGGGGATCGTTTTTTGGGTTGATTTTTAGATTTTGATAAAGATTGAGGTTTTATGATCTGGAATAGTTTCTTATGAGTTTTATTTATTCTTTGAAGTTATTTTGGCTAGATTTGAGCCATCCGGAGGTTATTTCACGCGAGAAGTTCATTTTTAATTATCGGTCTGTCTACTTTGAGGTAAGTATCTTGCCTAACCTTGTGTGGAGGAACTACCCATTAGGATTTGAGTCTTATGTGCTAATTGTATCATGTGAAGTCCGTGTATGCGAGGTGACAAGTACGTGCTCAGGCTTATTTGCGAATAGTTGGCCTTTTGTGGTTCTTTGTCCTTGTATTCAGTTAGTATGAAGTTATTTTTGTTATGATTAAATTTTCTTAATTATTTGTTTCACCTCTACCTGCTTTAATGGAAATTAATTGCATCATGATCCACTCTTATTGCCTATTTGACTCTTATATGACTTAATTGAAGATTGTTACCTCTTCTATTGCCACATTATCTTTTCCTAACGCCTTATCTTTATTTAAAATTATTATTTATCTCTTCTGTAATTATTTATCCTTAATTGAGGTCATGATTATCCTTTTCGTTGCTTATCATTAATTGTAATTGTTATACCTCTTTCGTGAGTACTAAAACCTAAATAGAACTAGTTATCCTTCATCTTAGTTGATGTATCCTTATTTTATTAACACGTGATATCTCCCTTGTTGTTGAACTGTACTTTGTGGGACAGTGGTTACATATTATTTTTCTCCATTGTTGAGTTGTTCTTATTATGACTAGCATTCTCTATTGTGGTTATTCCTTGTGAACTAGTTCTACCGTTTCTTCGTGATCAAGAGTTCTTGAGTTGATTTACTTGTCGTACTCTTGTATTATTTTCATTGTTGTTGTTCTACTTATTTTTGTGATGAACGAGGTTTCTGTCATGGGGTTGTTGTTGTGATGCACGAGGTTTCTACCGTGCGGGTGTTATTGTGTTGCGCGAGGTTTCTGTCGTGCTATTGCCACTATTGATATTTGCACATGCAGTGTGAAAAGGAGGGCTATTTATGTAGGTTGCGCATGTGGCTAGACAAGGTGGGAATATTATTATGCACGTGTAGCGAGACAAGGTAGGAATTTACTTTATTATTGCACACATAGCGAGACAAGGTGGCTATGTCAAGGATTGATTTGTGATGACTTGTGATGGCCGAGGGGAATTTTTGTTTTTGATATTTTTGTAGGGGCGCACATACCTATGTGAGTTTTATCTTGTGGAAAATTGTGGGAAGACTTTTTACATGCTGTCCATTTTCTCTATACTTACTAGCTGGTATGAACTATGTTAGAACACTTGCACAAGTAGACATGTAGTTAATCACTCTTATCGGTTAAGAGGATGGATCTTGATAGTGTTGAGTATTGATCACACCCTTGTTTACTTGCCTTCAATGCGAGAATAGCTCATAGCCATCAGTGCAGTTATAAGTTTATAATGAGGGCACAAGATGCCAAGTGTTTAGGGTTCTGGAATTTGGACCCGTGGCACGTGAGATTATTGCCAAGTGTTTAGGATTCCGGATGGTAGAAATTTTGACTCTAAGGCTTATTGGTTTACGTGGAAGGGATAAATTTCAGTTAAAATGATGTCGTCAAGCTTATGTAGATTGGGGTAACGTGGGGTCACCCGCGAGTGTATGCTAGATGTGTGCATTCAATGATTTGATGACTTTGAGGCGATTCTTAGCACGTTCGAGGATGAATGTTTGTTTAAGAAGGAGAAAATGTAACGACCCGACCGGTCATCTTGAGAATTTAAGTCTCATTCGGCGGCATAATGTCTTGAGCAGCTTCTTATTATATGTATTGACGTGTGTGCGTGGTCGAGTTCAGCTACCAGATGATTCAGAGCCAAATCAGAAGGAGGATTCTAGTTTTGGAAGCTTAAGCAGTATGAGTTGACCGGAATTTAACTTTTGTGTAAACGACTCCGGAATGGGTTCTAGATGATTTCAAGAGCTTCTTTTGGTGATTTTGGACTTAGGCGTGCGTCCGGATTTGGATTTGGAGGTCCGTAGGGTAATTTGAAACATTTCGGCGAAAGCTGGAAAAGTTGAAGTTTGGGGGGTTGAGAGGTTTGACCAAGAGTTGACTTTGGTGATATCGGGGTCGGAATGTGTTTCTCAGTATTGAAACAGCTCCTTTCTGTCATTTGGGACTTGCCTGTAAAACTTGACATCATTTCGAGTATATTTGATAGGTTTCGGCGCGAGTTTTAGAAGTTGGAAGATTTGAAAGTTAATAAGTTTGATTCATGGTGTGATTCATAGTTTCGAAGTTGTTTGATGTGATTTGAGACCTCTAGCGGGCCCGTGTTAGGGTATGTAACTTTTTGGTATGCTTAGACGGGGTCTTGGGGGCCCCGTGTGTGTTCCAGACGAGTTTCAGATGGTTTTCATAGTTTTGAACAGGTCTGGTTCAGGTGTCTGGCACCTGCGACATCCTAGAGCGCATATGCGGCTCTGCTTCTGTGTGAGCCTGGTCAATTCTGCGATCATAGAGTCCTGGGTGCTCGCTCACTTCTACGGAGGCTAGCACGCAGGTGCGAAGGCCGCTTCTGCGGTTTAACGATCGCATTTGCGAAGAAGTTCGATTTTGCGCTCCTTTTGGTGCTTCTGCAAGGTCACTGGTGCGATTGTATTTCCGTAGATACGAAGCCTGACCTGTCTAGTTGAGGTCGCAGATGCGAACGTATTCTCGCAAATGCGGTAGCACAGGTGCGCTTCCTTGTCCGCAAATGCGGAAGTCCTGGGCAGAGAGTTTATAATCAAGGGTTTTGCCATTTTCCCCATATTTTGAGTTTTAGACCTCCATTTTAGGAGAATTTTCGTGTGGTTTTCAAGCCAATCAATGGGGTAAGTGTTCTACACATAGAATTTATTATATTCCATGATTTTTTTCTTTATTTTTATCATTTAATTAGTGTTTTGAGATGAGGAAAATGGGAATTTTTGAAGAAAACTTTCAAAATGTAAAATGATGATTTGAGGGACGAATTGGTATCGGAATTTGATAATTTTAGTATGGTTGAACTCGTATCGGAGTGAGTGTTTGAATTTTGTAAAATTCGTCGAGTTTCGAGGTGCGGGCCCAGGGGTCGACTTTTGGGTTGATATTTAGATTTTGATAAAGATTGAGGCTTATGATTCAAAATAGTTTCTTATGAGTTTTATATATGCTTTGAAGTTATTTTGGATAGATTTGAGTCGTCCGAAGTTATTTCACCCCAAAAGTTCATTTTTGAGTATCGATTTGTCTGCTTTGAGGCAAGTATCTTGCCTAACCTTGTGTGGGGGAACTACCCCTTAGGATTTGAGTCTTCTATCCTAATTGTATCATGTGAAGTCTGTGTACGCGAGGTGACGAGTACGTGCTTGGGATTATTTGTTGAAAGTTGGCATTTTAGGGTTCTTAGGTCCTTGTGTTCACTGAATATGAAGGTGTTTATGTTATGATTAAGTTTTCTTAATTACTAGCTTCACCTCTACCTGCTTTAATTCGAGTTAATTGCCTTATGATCCACTCTTATTTCCTATTTTACTCTTATATGACTTAACTGAATATTGTTACCTCTTCTATTGCCAAGCTATCGTTTCCTAACTGCTTATCTTTATTAAAAATTATTATTATCTCTTCTTTAATTGTGTATCCTTAATTGAGGTCGTGATTATCCTTTCTGTTGCTTATCCTTAATTGTAATTCTTATACCTTTTTCGTGAGGAATAAATCCTAAATGAAGCTAGTTATCCTTTGTCTTAATTGAGGTATCCTTATTTGGAATTATTAACTCGTGATATTTCCCTTGTTGTTGAATGTACTTTGTGGGACCACGGATACATATTATTTTTATCCCTTGTTGGGTTGTTCTTTTTATGACTAGCATTCTCTATTGTGGTTATTCCTAGTGAACTAGTTCCATCATTTCTTTGTGATCGAGAGTTCTTGAGTTGAGTTACTTGTCGTACTCTTGTATTATTATCATTATTTTTGTTGTACTTATTGTTGTGATGCACGAGGTTTCTGTTGTGCGGTTGTTGTTGTGATGCACGAGGTTTCTGCAGTGCGGGTGTTATTGTGTTGCACGAGGTTTCTGCCGTGCTATTGTTACTATTTAAATTTGCACATGGAGCGTGACAAGGCGGACTATTTATGTGGGTTGCACATGTGGTGAGAAAAGGTGGAAATATTATTATGCACGTGTGGCGAGACAAGGCGGGCATTTACTTTATTATTGCACAATACAAGGTGGGATATGTTAGGGATTGATTTGTGATGACTTGTGATGGCCTAGGGGCATTTTTGTAGTTGATATTTGTGTAGTGGCGCACTTACCTGTGTGAGTTTTATCTTGTGAAAAATTGTGCGAAGACTTTTTACGTGTTGTCCATTTTCTCTATACTTAATAGCAGGCATGAACTATATTAGAACACTTGCACAAGCATACACATAGTTAATCACTTTTTTCGGTTAAGAGGATGGATCTTGATAGTGTTGAGTAATGATGCACACCCTTGTTTACTTGCCTTCTTTGCGAGAATGGCTCTATTGGCACGTGGGTCATCAGTGTGGTTATAAGTTTATAATGAGGGCACAAGAGTCCAAGTGTTTAGGGTTCCGGAATTTGGACCCATGGAAAATGTGGATATTTTGAGGGTTGGTACCTCGTGGAGGTTATTGGCTAAAACCTAGTGTGAAAGCGGTCGTTTTGTTGAGTTGCTACTTGTCTTTCCTTTATCTATGATTCACCGAACTTAAATTGTGTTCCGCTCATTTTTCTATGTCATTATTATGGTGTTCCTCTGTTAGTTGTTGCTTTCCTTTTTCTTACTGTAAATTACCGTATTATTTTATCATTATGCGTAGTCTTAATATAGATATCGTCTTAATATTTTATCACTATTCCACTGAGGTTAGTCTTGATTCTTGTTGGATACCGCTGTGGTGTACTCATACTACACTTATGCACATTTTTCTACAGATCCAGGTCTTTCAAAGGTAGTTGATCGTTAGCTAGATGTGCGGATTGTTGCTGTGGAGACTCAAGGTAGACTTTCTATTGTGTTCGCAGGCTTCGTAGTCACCTTCTGATTTTTGTATTTACACTGTTTACCCTTATTTCAGAACAATTGTATTTAGAGGTTTTCTAGCAAATTCTGTAGAGCTTATGACTTGTGCTACCGGTTTTGGGATTGTAAAATTTTATAAAGATTTCTATTTCGAAAGTGTCATATGTTAGTTTAAATATTGTTGTTATTCAGTTAATGTTAGGCTTACCTAGTCCCTAAGACTAGGTGCCATCACGACACCCAACTGAGGGAAAAATGGGTTGAGACATTTCTAGGTTAGTAGGTTGACTTTATTGCTACCGAGTTCGGATTTTGGTTCCCAAACTTGGAATAGGTTTATTTTATTATTTAAAACTTGTCTTCAAAATTTGGTGCAAAACGGAGTTGATTTGATAGGATTCGGACGCTCGGTTATGTTCTAGAGTTTCTTTGAAAATTTCATACATTTTGATGTCCGATTCGTAGTACTAGGTGTTATTTTGGTGTTTTGATCACGCGAGCAAGTTTGTATGATGTAATTACACTTGTGAGCATGTTTGATTTAGAGCCAGAGGTGCTCAGGTGAGTTTTAGATAAGAGACAGACCATTTGAACTTAGAAAGAATTGCTGGTTTTGATTGCTGCTGATATCTGGTGTCATGTGCTTCGCGATTGCTAAGCTTCTCCCGCGATCGTGAAGGGGAATCTGGGTTGGGGAGGAGTTTCTTCTTCGCGAACGCGAGGAGCTTGTCACAAACATGAAGTAGTGGGGGGTTTACCCTTCGCGAACGCGTCCTTCCTCTCGCGAACGCGTAAGGTTATGGGGTCCTAGGAGGGAGCCATTCAATTACTATTCGCGAATGCGTACATTGGATCGTGAACGCGAAGGCGGGAGG
>ML421749.1:0-51567 GCA_005239525.1 Nicotiana knightiana | reverse complement strand
CATGAATAAGTAGAGATATTACCAGAGCATCGTTGTGCAGAAGCATTAATCCACTGCTATCTGTATCAGCGAAGGTTATATTGTCTTCTCCACGAGCACGTTTCCCGTGTGTAATTGTGAACTTTGTTGTTGTTTTGCAAATCACTCTGTTTACTTCTTCACCCCCGTGTATTACGTTAACGGTTCGTTTTGGAGAAGGAGCCTTTGGGGGCTCCTTCCTGTTCCTCATATATGCATGTTTACCTTTATCACTAAACAATTCTGTTAAATATCCCTATTTAAAAAAATTTTCTACTTCACCTTGTAAAAATCTGCAATCCGCAGTTTTGTGCCCATGATCGTTGTGAAATTCACACCAATGATTTGGGTTTCTTCTACTTGGATTTGACCGCATCTCTTTGGGCCACTTAACCTTGTCTCCCATGTTCTTCAATATTGAGACAAGTTCAGTAGTACTTACGTTAAAGGTATGATCCCCAATTTGAGTACTACCTCTAGGTCGTTCATCTCGATCCTTTCTGGATCTAGACGAGGATGAGATTACATATCTTCCTTGTAGTCTATAGTCCGACCTAGTGTTTTCGAACCTGGGGCGGATATCGCGTCCCGAGGGTCCTAAGTAAGGATCGTATATGTTTTTACCTAATCTTCTATCTGATTCAGGGCGTCTGGATCTGGTCTTCTATTCTGAGTTTAGTGTTGTACCTTTTATATACATCGTTCCATGTTGTGGCAGGGAATTCTCTTAGATTCTCCTTAAGTCGCCTGGTGGCTTCTGAGCTTTTATCGTTCAAGTTACTTGCAAATGCCATGGCTGCCCAATTATCAGTCACCCTAGGTAACTGCATTATTTCTCATTGAAACCTATCTACAAACTCTTGGAATAGTTCTGTGTCTCCTTGTTTTATTTTGAATATGTCTTCCATTCTCTTCTCAACTTTTTGTGCACCAGAGTGTGCTTTTATAAACGAATCTGCAAGCTCAGCAAAAGAGTCAATAGAATTTTCAGGGAGAAGAGAATACCAGGTTAGAGCCCCTTTGGTAAGTGTTTCCCCAAATTTTTTGACAAGGACTGATTCAATCTCTTGTTTCGTTAAGTCGTTGCCTTTTACCCCAGTTGTGAAAGCAGTCACATGGTCGTGTGGGTCAGTTGTTCCATCATATTTGGGAACTCCAGGCATTTTAAACTTCTTGGGTATAGGCAAAGGTGCCGGACTTGGCTTCCACAGTTGTTGAGAATATCTATCAACATCTATGCCTTTGATGACAGGTGGTACACCAGGAATTTGTTCGATGCGATCGTTCTGCTCCTTCATCTGTTTCTGCATGGTTAACAATAAATTTTGTAATTCTGAGTTATTAGATATACTTGTTCTCGTTTCGAGAGATTCATTAGGAGCATCTCCTCTTCCTGAGTTTGCCAACCCAGATGGAGGATTTTCCATGGTGATGGTGTTATTGGGGGGTGGCGTTGGTGGTGTAGGCAACGCTGCTGGTAATCCTCTCGCAAATTCTTGCAAATCTTGGCTCACATACTCTGCAATCATTTGCTTTAAATGATCTTTTTCCACAGTTTGATCATTATTACCATGGTTGTTATTGGATCTTTCTGGGGATTGTTCCCTCGAACCACGTGGGGTTCCTGAAGGTGATGGAACTGGGGTTCCACTTCTTTGCTGGTTGTTGTCGTTGGGGTTTGACATAATTCAAAGGATATCACTTGGAAAGTAAACAAAGATTATCAGATTCCCGGTAACGGAACCAATTTGTTTAACCAAAGAATTAGACCCTTTGACTAAAGCTTATTTTTAAGATGAATACGGGTTACTGATAATCAAGATAATGGGAAAAATGAATAATAGACAATATTACAGAAATAAAAGATCGAAGTTGATTATATTCGAGAATCAGATGCCTTTACAAGTTGTATTCCCCTCCCTTATATAAGAGATTCTTATAACGTACGACTCATGTTATGGTTACTCATTAATGACTAATTATGACATTAATGAGGCATTACAAAGGATAACGGTAATAGGGGTTCAGTTACATAATGTTCGAGTAATCAATTGTGGGTCCTTGAATCTGCCCGTAGCTTTGTCCAGATTTATTCTGACCGTGCCTCTCTCCTTTTTTGATCAAGTTGAATTTTCTGTGGCTGATAAGATTTTGGGTTTACTGAACCGTGCCTCTTTGTACCATACCTCTTCAAAGAGTTACGTCCAGCTGTCGTGTTTTCCTGTGTCCACGTGACTGGCTGAGTTGTCAAAAGTTGTCTTACATGTGAAACTCTTTTTTACCAATACACCAGCTATACCTCAAAACGTGATAATAATATGAACAAAAGATACAATACATGACCCCGAGATGAAGTGGGTCTCACCAAGTCGGCTGGGAAGAGGATGTACCACTAACGGTGATAAACACTGCATGCTATGGAACTACCTACATCCATTTAAAGATGCAACGCCCCTGGACATCAGTACTGTCGAATAGTACTAGTATGTAAAACTAAACACCATCTCAATAGAATGAATAATAATACAAGGGGGAAACAATCATAAATTCAATAAGAGCTTCTAACAATACTAAAACATCAAGTTAAGGATCACATAAGTTTACAAGTCAATTTCCATGTTATTAGGTTGGGTGATCTTTAGAGCCGATATACCATAATTCACAATACCATCGTATTCTTACCCAGAGTTCGATCACGACCCGATCGGCTAGGTCGTCTCATTTGAGACATCAACCATAACCATAATTTCAATTATAATTTCTAGCATAGTCACCACCATGTGTGCGGCATGGTGTCCAATTACGGACCGATCGGCTAGGACGTCTCACCCGAGACATTACCTTTTTCAGTCAATCGTCTCACATCATACTCCTTTCACATCCTTTCAATTCATTGCCACTTGACTGTATTTCATAATTCCAGTTTCCCTTTCCACATTCAAACATCATTATCATTATCAACAACAATAAGGCTTCCCATTCAAGACATTAAATTCACATATGAGCAATTTGGGAAATCTTAGGCACATAGAAGCTTTTCATACAATTTGGCATAACAACCTTTATTTCGATCTTGACTTAAAGTCTTAACATTTTTAGCACATATTCCATATTTTGAACACATCCTCAAATGATAAGATGACGTGATGAAGCATTTAGAATACATATTGAACATATATCCTTCAACACAGCTACATTCGGAATAGCCAATTCTATAATGATCAATTTGGGACTTACACCAATTACATGAACACCGTGGGATTCGATTCTAAGAAGAAGAGGGTTTAGCCAACATACCTCAATTGAGATTCGTTAACTTTAAAACATTCCAATATTATTAGCAACTTCAATCTATTTTAGAAATATTACAAGTTGGACCAAAATTAGGAGGATGATCATGATTCTAGCTCATTTGAGCATATTATAAAACACTACGTCTGCATTAATGTATTTAAATCCCTTTTATGAAATATTCCATCCTCCCTCAATCCATTCTCTACCATTTTTAGCTCACAACCTTCCTACATTCTTTGATAACACATGCATGCAAGATAACAAACCCCACATCCAAAAATTGCCTTTCTAATTATCCCATTTTTAGAAGAATTCCAAAATTTAGAGTTAGGGCATAGATTCTTACCTTTAAGATGAGGGATTTCCTTGTTAATCTTCAATTATTGAGAAAGAATGGTTGGATAATAGGTTGAAGGTTACCCCCCACACTAATCACTCTTTCTCACTCTAAAAGTATCAGAAATTTGCTCAAAATTGACTATGGCATATTGTTTATCGAAGTAGGGCCGGGTTATAAAAATCCAAAAATGAAGCCCCGAGATAGGATCTGTGGTCGCATATGATTCTGCGGTCTGCGAAATGACCATGAAAAATGTCCGTCGGAAGAGGGCTGATCTGCTTCACTCTGCGACTGTTATGCGGCCCGCAGACATGTTCTGCGGTCGGATAATGCACTGCAGAACCTCCCTCCGCAAAATCCTAAGGATGATTATGTGACCAAAGTGCGACCTACAAAATGGTCATGCGGTCACAGAACTCTCCATGAAATTGACATAAAAATGGCCCAAGTAGCTGCTTCACTCTACGACCAGTCTACGACCCGGAGAGTGATTGTGCGGCCGCATAATGGGCCGCAAAATTGCCAATCTCTGCAAGATATTTTCCTTCAACTCCCTAGTGCACTGTTCAATCCAAAAACGTTCTACCCTGGCATCATGGAACCCCGGTTTTTAGGAAAATTTTAATGGGGCATTACATATACACCGTCAAAACAACTATTTCCATTCTTTTCTCGTATTCCATGAATTATCTTATTCCATGCCTTAACTATCACATGCTTTAATTGCGTTCTATGCTATAGTTTTCTACTTGTCAGTACTTATTCTTGTATTGAATTGTTATTCCTTTCCATGAATTCGTGATTAATTGCTACTTGCCTTAATATTTTTTTACTTGCACACCTTAATTGTCGCGTCCTTGACTTGCCTTGTTGCTTTTGTATTATTTGTAGCAATACTTTGATTAGTATGTGGTTCCTTTATTGCATTGCTTTCATATTTTTTAATCGTAGATAGTTGAGTTATTGGATTGGTTACATTTACTAAAATAATTTATGGATGGGGCTGCATGTTGCAACGGTTGTGATATGGTGGAGTAATGGATGATTTTGATATTGGTTATGACAATATGGTGGGATCAGGTTACACGACGCCTGATTGTGTACGTAATAATTGCTATTGATAAATTATGACATGGTTAAATAAGGGAGGATTATGATATTGATTTTGATGATATGNATAACAAACCCCCCCCCCCCCACCCAATAATTGTCTTTCTAATTATCCTCTTTTCAGTAAATTTTTGAAATTGAGAGCTAGAACATTCTTATCTTCAGGATGAAGACTTTCCTTGTTAATCCTCAATGATTGAGCAAGAATTGATGGATAATAGTTTGAATGTTACTCCCCCACACTAAGCACTCTTTCTCAGTCTAAATGTATCAGAAATTTGCTAAAAATTGACTATGGCATATGTTTTATCGAAGTAGGGTCAGGTTATAAAAACCCAAAAATGAAACCCCGGGACACGATTTGCGGTCACATATGCGACCGCATAATGATTCTGCGGTCCGCAAAATGATCGTGAAAAATGGCCTTCGGAACTAGGCTGCCCTGCTTCACTCTGCGGCCGTTATGCCGACCCGCATACCTGTTTTGTGGTCGCATAATGTGCCGCAGAACCTCCCTTCGCAAAATTCTAAGGCTGATTATACGACCAAAGTGTGTCCTACGAAATGGTTATGCGGTCGCACAACTAGCCGCAAAATTGACATAAAAAATGGCCCAAGTAGCTGCTTTACTATGAGGCCATTCTACGGACCGCAGAGTGATTATGCAGCCACATAATGGGCTGCAGAAATGCCCATCTTTGCAAAATATTTTCCTTCAACTCCCCATCGCACTGTTCAATCCAAAAAGTCCGAACCGCGGGGAGCTTGCAAGCCGCGAAGATTTTCTACTATTATTAACCTCTACGCCTACCCCGGAATCACGGAACCCCGGGTTTTAGGAAAATTTTACAGGGCTTTACAAGACCTTATGTGAATCTAAAGTTGTTTCCTCTACTTTCCTGATACTAAAATCCATAATCCACAATGATATAGAAATATCGCGAGCCTCGACACCATCCAATGTAAATCTTATATTCTAGCCATAACTACTATGCCACCATTTAATCTTCCCGAGTCTGAACTCATCCATAAGGCATGAGAATAAAATTCGTTCCACAATTAAACAACATGGAAAATCTTCCAACACACTCATAACTCGGGACTATACGTCACATGAAGACAGAAATCAAGCACCCATCAGTCCTTTTTACACCTCAAGAAAACTTTTCTCTTCACATTCAAGTCATTTGAACATAGCCCACATTCACATCCTACTCATCATTTAGTCATCCAACCACTCGCCGACCATAAATTCCACTCATAGGGATATTACCGGACGTATAAGTCCAAAAGCACATGCACACACAAGCAAAATTCTCGTGCTCAAGCTGCAGTCAAAACCTGATCTCAAGTTCTCCAAACTGACCCATCATCGGCACACAAAAATCACATCTCGCACCTCATCCATGGAATCACAAGTCGTCGATGCAAAATCGATACCGAGCGCTCCCATGCGCATACGAATGCATGGAAAGAATTCAAAGAGTTACACTTCAAGATGAATCAATGTCGCACGATAAGGAAAGAAAGATGGGAAGTTTATCCTAAATGTCTTGTAGCCTCTCGATGATAGGCATGAACGTCATCATATCGATCCGCAAGACTCTACTAAATACTTGCTCATGACTCGTAGAACCTATGAACCTAGAGCTCTGATACCAACTTGTCACGGCCCAAAAATCACTAGTCGTGACGGCACCTAACTCGAACCCGCTAGGTAAGACAACTAACAAACAATACAATCCAAATGAAATTATAGGAAAATAGTGAAGAATTATCTAAACTTTTACAAATTAAACCAAGAACTGGTAGTACGAATCATGATCTTCTAAGACTTGGAATTTACAAAGCTGATACAAATAATTACACGATCCATTTGAAAGTTACATAAACAGATTAAAAAAATCTAAAGCTACCAAGGACAAGTGGCAGCTATGATATAACGACCCGACTGGTCGTTTTGAGCATCTGCACTTCGTTCGGTAGTTTGAGGGCTCGAGTATCTCGGCATGATGTATTATAATTTGCGTAAATCATTAGTGTTGGTTTGCAAGTTATCCGGAATTGATTGGAGAGAATGAACTTCAGGATTTAAGCTCTAAATTGGAAGAGTTGACCAAGTTTGACCTTTTAGCATTGGATCTTGGAATGGAGTTTTGTTAGTTCCGTTAGCTCTGTTGAGCGATTTTGGACTTAGGAGCACGTCCAGATTGTAATTTGGAGATCCGTAGTCGAATTAGTCTTGAAATGGCGAAAGTTGAATTTTTGAGAAGTTTGACCAGGAGTGGACTTTTTGATATCGGGGTCGGATTCCAATTTCGGAAGTTGGAGTAGGTCTGTAATGTCAAATGTGATGTGTGTGAAAAATTTGAGATCAATTGGACATGTTTTGATAGGTTTCAACATCGATTGTAGATGTTGAAGTTTCAAAGTTCATTGATTTTGACTTGAGTTGTGATTCATCGCTTTGAGGTTTTTATGCATGATTTGAAGCTCCGAGAAGGTTCATTTCTTCATGTAGAACTTTTTTGCAAAATTTGGCGCCACTTGGAGTTGATTTGATATGGTTCGGAAGCTCGATTGCGATTTTAGAAGTTCTTGAAGTTTACTTGATCTTCATGCGTTTTAGCATCCGATTCGTTCTTATAGAGGTTATTTTTGATAATTTAATCACGCGAGCGAGTTCGTGTTGTGTTTCTGAACCTAGGTGCATAGTTTTTTTGGAGCCTCGGGGGCTCGGGTGAGTTTTGGATTGAATCCGAAATGATTTTTCATGATTTTGAGTGATGATACTGGTGTCATCGCATTTGCGATGTTTTTCTTGCAAATGAGACTATCACAGTTGCGAAGCATCCTTGCATTTGCAAAGCTAGGCTGCTGGAGAAAGGACTCGCATTTGCGATATTTTTGTTGCAAATGAGACTATCGCAGTTGCGAAGCAGCCTTGCATTTGCAAAGCTGGGCTGCTGGAGAAAGGACTCGCATTTGCGAAGAATTTTTCGCTTTTGCGAAGCCTGTTGAGTTCGCATTTGTAGACTCAATATCACATTTGCGATAAAGGCCTGGGCGGGGTTTTTTCGCTTTTGCGACCTACTAGTCATTTTTGTGAAGGACCATTGTTCACATTTGTGACCTTTTTGGTCGCATTTGCGAAGGCAGCATAGAATTTCAAAACTTTGCTTTTGCGATTAGTTGTTCGCATTTGCAGGACTCGCATTTGCGAACCCCATGTCTCAAATGCGACATCTGCAGCCTGAATATAGCTGAGAATTACGAGACTTAGCTTTATTTTGTTATATTTTGAACCCTAGCTTCGATAGGAGGTGATTTTGTGAAGGGATTCTCAGACCAAATCATTGGGTAAGTACCTCTAATCAATTCTCAACTAAATTTCATGATTTTACATAAGGTTTTAACATCAATTCATGAGAATCTAGGGAAAAATTTGGGGATTTTGTTGAAACTTTGAAAAATAAAAATTTGGGATTTGAGAGCCGAAAAGGACTCGGATTTGGAAACAAAATACGTATTTGGACTCGTGAGGCTATGGGTAGTCAAGACCTACCCTTGTACCCGGGTTTGACCTGGCAAGCCCTGTGGTTGACTTTTGTTGACTTTTTTGAAATTTTATAAAAATCACCGCTTTATTAATTGAAATTATTTTTCCTTGCATTATGTGATGTATTTAAGTCGTCTTTGGCTAGTTTGAGCAGAGTGGAGGTAAATTTGTAAAGGAAAAAGCTAAATTGAGTATTGAGTTAGCCGAATTGAGGTAAGTGTCTTGGCTAACTCTGTTGAGAGAATTTTCCTACTATTTGACATCGTTTGCTACATGCGGAGGTGATACATGTGTGAGGTAATGAGCATATATGCATGTGCCAGCGTTAACCATGCTCGGTCGTAAATTATGTTATAAATTATGTCTTGTAGAATCACGTGACCTTCTTGCTTCATGCCTTACCTGACACCTAAATACTAAGAACATAGTATTAAATGTTAGAAAATAAGACTTAGATTATTATAACTTGATCAAATTTGATTGAATTCTGAGAATACATTGATGTGACTAATTTTGTCGTCATTATGCGTAATCATTAACACATTACTAAGACCGATATTCTTGAGATACTAGATTCTATACTTGTGTTGTAGATCATTCGTGAGATTTGTTGAAATACTTGATTAAGAAGGTTCTTGTAGGTTTATTGAACTATTGTTGTCTTGGAAAATTGTGATTGGGATTCATTTGGAATATTCGTTTAAACACTCTCCTTGATGTTATTTATGCTTCCTGCCTTGTTTGTCATTGATATACATATGCTTGGGAAGGAAGAGTGTAAAGCATGAAGGGTTATGTCATGCCATTGTATATATATTATCATGTGAGGGAGAGTGTAAAACACGAAGGGTGATGTCGTGTCATATTATTGAGAGTAAAAGCACGAAGGGTGATGTCGTGCCATATTATTGAGAGTAAAAGTACGAAGGGTGATGTCGTGCCATATTATCGACAGTAAAAGCACGAAAGGTGATGCGGTGCCATATCTATCGAGAGTAAAAGCACGAAGGGTTATGTCGTGCCATATCACTTGTGAGTAAAAGCACGAAGGTTGATGTCGTTCCATGTTATGTGAGTGTAAAGCAAGAAGGGTGATTCCATGCCATTTCATTTATATTATCATGCTTTAATTTACCAGGAGTTCATGGCACAATGGGTGTTTTCGTGCAAGTGAGGACGAAGGACATGGAATATATTGTGATATCTTTTCCTTATATATACGTTCATGCCTTTATATTGAGCTGTTATTGTCGTCTTTATGGTTCATATGTGACTTGTCGTTAATAACCTGTCCTTGTTCTCTATCTTATTTGTTATTGTGTCGCTCATGACTTCTACTTACCAAACTTGCAAATTGTCACGACCCAAAATACGCTAGTCGTGATGGAACCTAACCCAACCCGCTAGATAAGCCAACTATCATCTATCCAGTTTCAATATTATTTAACAGGACAATTTAATTACCTAAATCTTATACATTTTCCCAAGGACTGGTAGTACAAATCATGAGCTTCTACGTTTACAAAGCGGAAATAAAATAAATATAGTCTGTTTGAATAGTAAATAAACAGAACTTTCTAATCTAAGGCTACCCCGGAAAACAAGGGCAGCTGCAACAAGGACGCGGGTACATCTCCAATTCCAGCAACCATCGAACACAACATCATCAACAACAGACACATGCACGCAATGTGCAGAAGTATAGTATCAGTACTACCGACCCCATGTACTGAGTAAGTAACAAACCTAACCTTAGGTTGAAAGCAGTGACGAGCAATCACAAGGTCGGGTCCAATACCGGTATTCTAGAACAGTTCACAACGACATAACACAAGTAATAAAAGGGGTATCTCAGAAGTAAAAGGCTCAACTCGTTCACAGTTTCAAAAAGTAGGCATGCTTTTCAAATACCTTAGTGAAAATTCAATTCTTTTGCCAAAAATATCAAAAATAAAGGTAAATTTGAAAACTATGATTTTCCCAAAATCTTTTCAACAAGGAGTAAGAAGTTTCACTCTCTTTCTCGATAACAAGTATAATATCCCTCTCTATGCCCAGATATAAATGTATAATGAGTCATGAATGACGGGAAACCATATTGCATGAGGAAAAATGCATCTCTATGCTTGTATGTCATGTGTGCATGCAATTCCATGTATCTCAGAGATGAATCATGTACTCACACTCTCAGAGTACTCAATCTCACTGTCTCACATTTTCCACTCATCACGCTCGACCACTCGATACTGTATATGGCCCATACGGCCCAGGGAAGATCCATCCCTGAGTATATACATCACTGACCATCAGTCACTCAGTACCAAGGAAAATCCAATCCGGCCCCATGGAGAAGATCCATCTCCAGGTATATAAATGCTTCGGACAAGATCCATATCCAGGGAATATCCATCCCTCAATATAATCAAACGCGCTCACTGGGGGTGTATAGACTCCGGGGGGGCTCCTACATCCCAAGAGCTATCATAAGCCACATCCAGGCATAAATCAATATAAAAGGTTGCGGCGTGCAGCCCGATCCCATAACTGTCACTCATAATCAGATTCTCAGCGTCACTCAGCCATCAATCTCTCCAGTCTCACTCTCGAGCTCACAATGACATGAAACTAGCCCGACAATAATGATATGATGTATCAATAAACAACACTGAGACTGAGATGTGATATGAATGCACGAATATGATCGAGTACAAAATATCCATGAAATCAGTGAAATGACAGCAAGAAACAACCACTATAGGTCCAAACAATATCAGCATAAAGCCTATACATCATATTTAGCATGATTGACAGCTTAGTTACTTTATTACATGGTGAAAACACAGACATCAACAAAAGTAGGGCCCCTATACAGTGACATGGGAACAATAGAGTCCCAATTCACAGGGTGCACACCCACACGCCTGTCACCTAGCATGTGCCTCACCTCAAAACAAATCACATAACACGTAATGCGGGGTTTCATAACCTCAACACTAAGTTTAGAAGAGTTACTTACCTCGAACGAGCCAATACCAATGCCGAGAAAGCCAAGCAAAACTCAAAATATTCCATCACGCGCGTTCCGACCTCCGAACGGCTCGAAACTAACCACAAATAACTCAAATACATCACACAAGGCTAAAGGAACCAATCCCAATTAGAGAAGATCAATATTGAATCAGAAACCCGAAATCAGACCAAAAGACAAACCCATGCCCGCACCTCGAAACCCGACAAAACTCACAAAATATGATAACCCATTCAATTACGAGTCTAACCATACTAGTTTCACTCAAATCCGACTCCAAATCGGTATTCAAAACTCGAAAATTCATATTATGAAACTTTATGCCAAAAACCCCCAGTTTCCTCTTTAGAAATCATCAACCAAAAGCCAAAATTGAAGATAGATTCGTGGAAATAATCATAACCGAATAGAGAATACTTACCCCAATCCTTGTGATGAAATTTCCTCCAAAAATTACCTCAATCCGAGCTTGGAAATGCCAAAATGAAGCCAAAATCGCGATCCCTCATATTTATCATTCTTCCCAGCACTTCCACATTTGCGGTCAAATTGTCACATTTGTGACCACCGCATCTGCGGTCAAAACTTCGCTCATGCGACCACACTCACCAGCCGACCCCCTCGCACTTGCGGAATAATTTTCCGCTCCTGCGCACTCGTAGGTGCGATTTTCCTCCGCATCTGCAATGACCTCCAGCCAGGACTTCTTGCTCAGCTGCGACACATGGCTCACACATGTGGCCATCGCACCTGTGCAATATCAATCGCAGGTGCGGAACACCAGAACCTGCAGCTGATATATTGAAGAAAAATGATCCGAAATCAATCTGAAACACGCCCGAGCCCCTCGTGACCCCGTCCAATCATACCCATAAGTTACGTAACATAACACGAACCTACTCGAGGCTTCAAAACACACATAAAACATCGAAACGATGAATCACACCCCAAATCGGAATCTATGAACTTTGAACTTTCAATTTATCCAAAACACGCGCCGAAACATATCAAACCATCCCGGAATGAACTCAAAATTTGCACACATGTCCCAAATGACATGACGAAGCTATTCAAATTCCCGAAACCACAATCCAAATCTGACATCCTCAAAGTCAACTTCCGGTCAAACTTATGAGCTTTCCAAGCCTTCCAATTTCCAATTTTCGCCAATTTGTGCCGAAACCTTCTAGAAACATCCAAATACAAATCCGAGCATGCGCCCAAATCCAAAATCACCATCCGGACCTAACAGAGCCATCAAAACTCCGTTCCGGGGTCAATTACTCAAGAGTTTAAACTTTCAACTTAAAGCTTCAATGGCGAACTCATTCTTCCAAATCGATTCCGAATAATTAGAAACCCAAAACCGACGATCCGACGATCCGCATAAGTCATAATACATCATGTGGAACTACTCATGCCTGCAAACTACCGAGCAAAGTGCAAATGCTCAAAACGATCGATCGGGTCATTACATCCTCCCCCACTTAAACATACGTTCGTCCTCAAACATGCCAGAAGTTGTTCTCAAAACCATCAAACCGCCGCATAACCTTACCATGAACATACCCGGGGGTGATCCCACGTCACCCTATCTCATATAGGTATGATAACACAACATAACTGAAATTTCCTAATTCAACTCAGCCCATAAGCCTTAGAATCCAATTTCTACATCTGATACTTCTATAAGATCAGAATTTCGCATCCATACACCGTATAAATCTGAACAAGCTGTATCGAGCCATAGTCATAACCCAAGTTGAAATCACGTGATATACCACATAACTCAAATACTCATTGCAAAAATTTCTAATACAAAAGTTGCTCAAACAACCCAATACCGGTAATAAACCTCTTAACGAACAAAACCTCATTCTAAAACCTTCATATACTATCAATGATGAAAGAAACATGCAGAAACCCATAACCATTCGTCGGATCAACAAGTTGTGGAACTCCCTCTCCTTCGATAGGAATTATAGCAAATTTCTAAGTCGATCAGTATCAATGTCCTTCAAAATATAGCGCAACCAGATCCGATAGCACCCATTCTAGGTACGATATCCTCCTCCCACCTAAGATAATCACTCTAGTGACATGACGCATCAATACAACTTAAATCCACAACACGTGCAACCCGTGCACCAAATAGCAACATTCCTAAATGTACTCAACCCTGAAGAAAAATGCCTCAAACGAGAGGACTGTTCTGCCAGCTTAACAAGTACCATCACAACACCATGCTAAGAGCCTAGCACACATTGGAGAGCCAAAACACACGAATCCAATACAAAGGATCATATCTCAACATAACTTCGTTGCAATGGTGACCCCATCCAAATGCTGGTCTATATCATATACCTCGCTCCACCTTGCTCAAAATCAATAACCACGTGAAATTCAACATCAAGTACCCAAAGTGCATTACCATAACCACAGAGAATCAGATGATACAATTCCACACAAAACCTGAAAGATCATAACCAATACGCCCTCAATCACGCAGTACCCAATTACTCATCCTACTCAAATTCCACTATGAGACCACAATAGAACCGCACCATGTGTGCCCAAAACCATCGAATCACAACTACTCGCAGCATAGAGGAATAACTCATAAACCATTTCAGGACATGAATAAGCTTAGAAACAACCGAATAGCATGTCCCTCAACCATAGCATTATGGAGACCACCAATCCGACTCGGTGCAGAACACACAGCCATATCGGGCCTACCAATGAACCCCAAATCAACTTTCGTCACTCACAATAGATAAATAACCCTTCGAAAGTCCACAATGACTGAATCACAACACATACTATCTTCTGACTAACCCTGGCTACGTTTCACAGTCAACAATCACAAAACAATCTACTCATGAGAACTCCTAGTCTCCAAATCCATAGAACACACGAATCACCATATCTGATCTCAACCCCACCACCTGAATGTCTAACACTTCTCCAATACACGATCATCCCACGAGGAATACTCCTATAATTCTTCTGTGCCACAAAGTAAAATTTGAACACCAGCAGTCGATCAAACAAGAGAGTGCCGTAATACCAATGAAGTATCCATAAATCAAACACATTGACCTTCTGAAATGTATACTCTCATTAAGCCATACCAGATAGTAATATCATTTACCTAGTCATCTGAAACCGTCGATGCTACCTATGAATTTCATGACCTTCCCTTCAAAACCGAATTGTGACCTTGCACCTGCAATTCTCAATACTACACAACACAATGCAACCACTATGTCATCATATGAAAGATACGAAAATCTCAAAACCAACTCCGAGTCACAAGCAACTACATGCTCGATTCGCTAATAACTTTCCATTTGATTTCGCCCAGAGAAAATCACATGTTACACCCCGTAAGTTAATAGTAGGATAAGTCGTAGTAATCCATATGAGCTCGAAGGGATTAAGACCATTCATGAGATTATAGAGGATTTCTGACTATGTTATTGTAAGAACCCGTAAGTTTAACAACCTCGATACCGTTATATACATTTGATATGATATTTTGAGTGGAATATTTTTTTTTTTAAAAAGTTTGAAAAATATGGTTTTATATAGTTATAATATTACTACTTTCGAATATGGTTTAAATTATACACATATATAATATAAGAAAGTATATGAGATTTTCTTTATTGTAAAGATAGAAATTATTTTTTTCACTAGAAAAGAAGGTTATCTTTTTACCATTTTAAGAATTAAGCGTACAAAAATTTATAATCTTTATATGAGATTAGGAAAATTAGAAGTCGAGAAAATATATGCATTTTTACATGGACGTTTTAACAAAATAATAGTGTATGTATTGATTTTATATGGTACCATGCTTTATTAATATTTTAATACTTTAATAGCAGTACTTTAGGATGAGGACAAGACTATTTTTGAGGTTATAAGTATTTATGATATTTTTAACAAGTGATAAGTGATTCCGTAAAGGTGAGAGGGTAAACGAGTTGAAGAAAATGAGGTTGGTCGAAGTTTGACATTTGGAGATAAAATACGGTCTGAGCTATAATGTTCGGTATTTATGGACTAGTAATATACCACATGATCACGATAGTAAGGTGTATAAAGTGTGTTAAAAGTGAGTGGTATTTTAAGTAATTTGAGATAATTCTTAATTATGTGGATAATTGGGTAAATATTGATTTTTAGTGGGAGATTAATTAACTAGTTAGTATATTTTGGATAAGTCTAATCCCTCCCAACCCCCGTGGAAGCACCCCATTTCAATTTAGTGACTCGTAAAGTTCTTACATGGGTGTCACACTTAGAAGATTAGGTGGCTTAGTCATCTAATAAATGGGTCACACCTACTAAAAGCTTTCCTACACTAATAAGGTGTTTTGTTTCTTAATAACAAAAGATCAAGAATAAAAAAGAAGGGATTCACTTGTGTAAAGGGAGTGGGCTGATCGATTAGTCCTTCAGAAAGAAAATATTTCCATACCAAACATGAATGATGTTGTTGGTTCATTCCATTCTAATGGAATAAAGCGTGAATTGTAAATTCTAAAAGAGCACGGTACAATTTTTGTCAAGAATATCATACGGGTTTTTTCCTAATTCGATCCTTCGTTACGTATTTTATCAAAAAAGATGGGTGTTAGAGGAATTATTAAGAGAATCGGCTCAGGTATGTTAAGGCTATTCTTTCCTTCTTTTGGCATGATCCAAGTAACGATACGTAAACGTAATGTTATTTCATAAGTGTTTCTACTCTTAGCAGTTATGGATGTCTATGTTATTCATTCCTATAAACTGATATTCAAGCATGTCTAAGTATGTTACTATGTCCCTATTGAGGTATATGATAAAGATGTTAATATTCATAATATAGTGATACATGCATCTTCATGCATTTACCACCGTGCTACGGCCGGTCGGGCAATTATGTTTCACTATTTACCACCGGTTGGGCAGCCATGCATATTCATTTACCACTGAGCTACGACCGGTCGGGAAGTCATGCATTTACCATCGAGCTACGATCGGTTGGGAAGTTACATATTTACCACCGATCTACGGCCGATCGGGCAGTCATGCATTTACCATCGCGCTACGGCCGATCGGGCAGCTACCACTGATCAGTTGGACAGTCATGCATCATACGATATGGATAATAGAAATAGTCTCAAAGAGAAGCATTATATATCTAAGTATATTAAGTATGCATATACGGTGGCACTTCGGAGATTCAGGTTGACTCTTATATGTCTTTAATTAATGTTGACTTACTGTTATATTTCAGTTTCGCCTTACATACTCGGTACATTATTCGTACTGACCTCCATTTGATGGGTATGCTGCATTCATGCCTGCAGGTATAGACAATCAGTTGACGAGCCCACATAGTAGAAGAGGTCAGCATCCAACGAAGGATCGATAAGACTCCACCTCATTCAGAGTGTAGCCAAGTCTATAAGTCATCATGTCAGAGTTTGGATACAGACTTATGGGTAGGCCGGTACCCTATCCCATTTGATATCAAATAATCTTAGAGGATTTGTAGATACAGGTTCATTTTGTACAGTATGCTAGAGGCCTTGACGGCCCATATGTATTCATGTTTAAGAAAGATGGTTCATTGATACAATGATTGCCCACTTATAGTTATACATTACGAGTTATGGCTATGTTAGCCCATGATAGTTAAAAAAAAGAGTTATAGAGTGGTTCACTCGGGCCAGTACGGCTCAGGATGCCAGCCACGCCTCTCTAGGTTTGAGGCGTGACATCATAATACACCACATGCCCCATACATCAGTAGGAAATATACCTCTCAAACCATCAAGAACTCTCCGAACCCATCACACTTAACCAAACAGTCAGGACTGAATCCCTCTAATTTGACCAGGCTATGCAGGCCATCAAAACCCAAGAGTTTTGCCACAAAACACCTGTAGAAACTCACCACGTCATAAGCACCTAAAGAACCGATCATATCCATTACCATGCCGATCCAACCTACTACCAAGTTGTCCCATTCCTCCGAGTTCCTTCTGAATTACCTTCAAATTGATACTTCTACTCGCTATAATATCACAATCCTCAACCAACACTCACCTCACGGGACCTTAGCATAAAACCACACCGCTCTAAGGCTCATAAATCATTGTATCCCTTCTTAAGCACCCCCAAAAGTACAATAACCGAAACATCTACTTTGAAGAGACCTTTTATGAATTTAAGCTATTTTTTCACTTTCCTGATACTGAAATGTAAATCCCACAATGATGTAGAAATACTGCAATCGACACCATCCAATGTAACTCTCATTCTAACCATATACAATTCCGCAAAAATTCTCAATTTCCACATATAAATCTTGGATTCATGGGAACTATTCTCGAGAGTCATCCACTCTACTCAAATATCAATAGCACCATCTAAACGGACCGAACGACCTGTGCCCCATTTGCACCCCAACACCCTAAGAAGAAATTCACACCTCTAAGAAACCGAGCAAATTCCTACTCTATGAACAATACATCCTTCACGAATAACTACCCAATCATTCCATGATTTCCATGTACCCATAGAGTGTAATACAGTTTGTATCCAGAAATTCCCTTACCCCAGTCAACCTCAATCTAAACCACTGTAGTCATAGATGATTCACCAGTATACCTCAAACCGAAACCAACACAACACATAATCGTGCAATCAACTCATCAACAACAGACTCCCCTACTTGGCTCGAAGCCATAGATCAAAACACACAATAACTCACAATGACCATACTCTATTACTGCCATAATACCGCGATGAGATTCAACTAAATCCTTCCTGAGCTCCTGTAACGCAAACCATCTAATACTTCAAATCATTTGCAAATCTCGCATTCACTATTGTAATAGTCAGGCCAACTTCCACAGGCGATCTAAACTCAAATTGCAACATATAACATTCACTAGTAAAAGAGAACTCACTACAAAACAACAGAAGGATCACACAACTTCAGGACACCCCGCAGGAGATAACCCCACATACTTAGCTTCAAACTGATATCTCTATACTCCTCCATAATCACAACTATTACACAATCACTTTGTCTCCTTGAGTTTGAACTCATAACACAACAAGAATATCTACTTCCCTCCACAACTAAACTACATGAGAGGTCCTTCAACACACCCATAACTCGAGGCCATACGCCAAATCCATATAGAAGCCAAACACCAATAGTCCTTGCTACATCTCCAGTAAACTCTCCTGTCACATTCGAACAATCTGAGCACATATCGCAATTGAATCATATTTACCACATAGTCATCCGGTCACAAATCCCACCAATAAGGACACAAACTGACATATAAGCCCCAAATGCATATGCTCAAACAATTGAAATCTCAGTACTCAAGCCACAGACAAAACCCAGCCTCAAGTCCTCTAGACTGGCCCATCATCCACATGCCAAAATTGCATATCGCACCTCAACCATGGAAATCACAAGCCGCCAATGCACAACTGATACCGAGCGCTCATGTGCACACACGAATGCGTGGAAGAAATTCAAAGAGTTACGCTTCAAGCTGAATTAATGTCGCACGATCAGGAAAGAAAGATGGGAAGTATATCCTAAATGTCCTGTAGCCCCTCAAAGATTGGTATGGACGTCAGCATACCGATCCACAAGACTCTACTAAACACTTGCTCATGACTTGTAGAACCTATGAACCTAGAGCTCCGATACCAATCTATCACGACCCAAAATCCGCTAGTCGTGATGGCACCTAACACAATCCACTAGGTAAGCCAACTATCATCTATCCAGTTTCAATATTATTTAACAGGACAATTTAATCAAAGAAATTACCTAAATCTTATACATTTTCCCAAGGACTGGTAGTACAAATCATGAGCTTCTACGAATAGAGTTTACAAAGCGGAAATAAAATAAATATAGTCTGTTTGAATAGTAAATAAACAGAACTTTCTAATCTAAGGCTACCCCGGAAAACAAGGGCAGCTGCAACAAGGACGCGGGTACATCTCCAATTCCAGCAACCATCGAACACAACATCATCAACAACAGACACATGCACGCAATGTGCAGAAGTATAGTATCAGTACTACCGACCCCATGTACTGAGTAAGTAACAAACCTAACCTTAGGTTGAAAGCAGTGACGAGCAATCACAAGGTCGGGTCCAATACAGGTATTCTACAACAGTTCATAACAGCATAACACAAGTAATAAAAGGGGTATCTCAGAAGTAAAAGGCTCAACTCGTTCACAGTTTCAGAAAATAGGCATGCTTTTCAAATACCTTAGTGAAAATTCAATTCTTTTGCCAAAAATAAAGGTAAGTTTGAAAACTATGATTTTCCCAAAATCTTTTCAACAAGGAGTAAGAAGTTCCATTTTCTTTCCCGATAACAAGTATAATATCCCTCTCTATGCCCACATATAAATGTATAATGAGTCATGAATGACGTGAAATCATATAGCATGAGGAAAAATGCATCTTTATGCATGTATGTCTTGTGTGCATGCAATGCCACATATCTCAGAGATGAATCATGTACTCACGCTCTCAGAGTACTCAATCTCACTGTATCACATTTTTGACTCATCACGCTCAACCACTCGGTACTGTATATGGCCCATACAGCCCAGGGAAGATCCATCCCGAAGTATATACATCACTGACCACCAGTCACTCAGTACCGAGGAAAAGCCAATCCGGCCCCATAGAGAAGATCCATCTCCAGGTATATAAATGCTTCGGACGAGATCCATGTCCAAGGAAGATCCATCCCTCAATATAATCAACCGCGCTCACTGGGGGTATACAGACTCCGAAGGGGATCCTACAGCCCAAGTGCTATCATAAGCCAGATCTAGGCATAAATTAACATAAAATGATGTGGCGTGCAGCCCGATCCCATAACTGTCACTCATAATCAGGCTCTCAGCTATCAATCTCTCCAGTCTCACTCACAGGCTCACAATGTGATGAAACTAGCCCGACAACAATGATATGATGTATCAATAAACAACACTGAGACTGAGATGTGATATGAATGCATGAATATGACCGACTACAAACTATCAATGAAATCAGTGAGATGACAGCAAGAAACGACCACTATGGGTCCAAACAATATCAGCATAAAGCCTATACATTATATTTAGCATGATTGACAGCTTGGTTACTTTATCACATGGTGAAAACACAGATATCAACAAAAGTAGGGCCACTATAATTGGACATGGGAACAATAGAGTCCCAATTCACAGGGTGCACGCCCACATGCCTGTCACCTAGCATGTGCGTCACCTCAAAACAAATCACATAACACGTAATGCGGGGTTTCATACCTTCAGCACTAAGTTTAGAAGAGTTAACTTACCACGACCGAGCCAATGCCAGTGCTGATCAAGACAAGCGACACTCCAAAGATGCCATCACTCGCGTTCCGATCTCCGAACGGCTCGAAACTAACCACAAATAACTCAAATACATCACACAAGGTTAACAGAACCAGTCCCAATTAGAAAGATCAATCCTGAATCAAAAACCCGAAATCAGCGCAAAATCCAAATCCGAGCCCGCACCTCGAAACCCGAAAAAACTCACAAAATACGATAACCCATTCAATTACGAGTCCAACCATACCAGTTTCACTCAAATCCGACTCCAAATCGGTGTTCAAAACTCGAAAATTCATATTATGAAACTTTAGGCCAAAAACTTCCAATTTCCTCTTTAGAAATCATCAACCAAAATCCAAAATCGAAGATAAATTCGTGGAATATAATCATTACCGAGTAGAGAACACTTACCCCAATCCTTGTGATGAAATTTGCTCCAAAAATCGCCTCAATCCGAGCTTGGAAATGCCAAAATGAAGCCAAAATAGCAAACCCTTGTATTTATCATTCTACCTAGTACTTCCGAATTTGCGGTCAAATTGTCGCACCTGCGACCACTGCATCTGCAGTCAAAACTTCGATTTTGCGACCACACTCACCAGCCGACCCCCTCACACCTGCGGAACAATTTTTGCTCCTGCGCACTCGTAGGTGCGATTTTCCTCCACATCTGCGATCACCTCCAGCCAGGTGTTCTTGCGCATTTGCAAAACATGGCTCGCACCTGCGCAATACCAATCGCAAGTGGGGAACACCATAACCAACAACTGCAATATTGAAGAGAAATGATCTGAAATCAATCTGAAACACGCCCGAGCCCCTCGGGACCCTGTCCAATCATACCCACAAGTCACATGACAAAACACGAACCTACTAGAGGCTTCAAAACACACATAAAAACATCAAAACAACAAATCACACCCCAAATCAGAATCTATGAACTTTGAACTTTCAATTTTTCCAAAACACGCGCCGAAACATATCAAACCATCCTGGAATGAACTCATGATCTTTCCAAGCTTCGATATCCTCAAAGTCAACTTACGGTCAAACTTATGATCTTTCCAAGCCTTCCAATTTCCAATTTTTGCCAATTTGTGCTGAAACCTTCTAGAAACATACAAATGCAAATACGGGCATAGCCCCAAGTCTAAAATCACCATACGGACCTAATAGAGACATTAAAACTCTGTTACGAGGTCAATTACTCAAAAATCAAAACTTGGTCAAACCTTTCAACTTAAAGCTTCAACAACGAACTCATTCTTCCAAACTAATTTCGAATAACGTGAAACCCAAACCGAAGATCCGCATAAGTCATAATACATCATACGGAGCTACTCATGCCCGCAAATTACTGAGCAAAGTACAAATTCTTAAAATGACCGATCGGGTCGTTACACAAATACCATGCCTACTTCCTGCTGTCATAATTTCTTCTTTGTCGTATTTATTTTGTTGAATTTAGTACAAGCCTTCTACCATGTTAGTCATTTATGTTTCTACTTGTTAACTTATAAAGAACATGTGTTTACCTCTTATTCGTTATATCTATGTTTATGCCTCCACCATGCTAGTTAGTTGAAGTTACATTCCTTTTTCCTAATTGTTGTCATTACCCCTCTTCTTTCTACCTAGTCTTTTACTGATGCCATTATGTACATCCTCGTTCATTATTTCTACTTGCGTATTTCCTACTTTGTAATTATTTTTATCGCCATTTTTATCATTCAATCGGTACTATTTTATGCATATTTGGTGAGGATGGGATAAATGCACGAAGGGTGTTGCAATGCAATTGACTTGATATTAGAGTATATTCCTCACGCTATGAAAGTTATGGGGTGACTATCTTGCTTTATTGGTTTTCTCTCTAAGGAAAAGATTGGTCGAGATATTAGAAAATGTTGAATTGTGATCTCTTCTAGTACTTCATTATTTCTTTGTACATTCGTTTCGTGTACTTTATTATGTTAAACTGTAGTATAGTTCTATTTCTAGTTTACATTACAAGTTTTATCAGTGAGCATCTTTTAACTACAAAGCCTCGTCACTACTTCGACGAGGTTAGACAAAATACTTACTGGGTACATGGGGTCGGTTGTACTCATACTACACTTCTGCACCTTGCGTGCAGATTTTTGGAGCGGAGCTGCTGGTGATGTCGGGAGCTGACCCTGAAGATGTTCGTGCATTCCGGATATAGCTGCCACTTGTCCTTGGTAGCTTTAGATTTTGTTAATCTGTTTATGTAACTTTCAAACAGATCGTATAATTATTTGTATCAACTTTGTAAATTCCAATTCTTAGAAGCTCATGATTCGAATACCAGTTTTGGGTTAATTTGTAAAAGTTCAGATAATTCTTCACTATTTTCCTATAATTTCATTTGGATTGTATTGTCTGTTAGTTGGCTTACCTAGCGGGTCGAGTTAGGTGCCATCACGACTAGTGATTTTTGGGTCGTAACAAGTTCTATTTGTCTTCAACTTCTAACTCCTCCCTTATTTAGGATAGAGTTCTCTTGAGCAAGGAGTCCTTCTCCTGATTAATTATGCAACCTTTTCGTTAAGGGGATATCAGATATAACCACTTACAACCTGTTTGGATGGTTGATACCTATTGTATTGCATCGTATTATACTTTAAATACGATGTTTGCTTTGATTGTTATTTAAATTTTATTGTATCGTATCGTTAGATCTGTTGTTACGTAATGACGAAACACTACTAGAAAATAGACCTATGGCAACAGCTTTTTAGCAACGGTTACTCAAACGTTGCAATAAAATGCCTATGGCAACGGCTAGAACCGTCGCATAATCTTCTCAGACCTACTAAGATAGGTTTGCATTAGGAAAAAAAACGTCGCTATAGATTGATGTATGGTGACGGTGTCTTAATCCGTTGCAACAGAGTCATCTTTGGCAACAGCTCTTGGAAAAAAAGGGCTACTGGGTGGGTTTTCTAACTTTTTCGTGCCTTGTTTTTACAAAAGAGAGACTAAGCGTCTCAAGCAAAAACAGCAAGGAAAAGTAAAAGTCCTAATACAGATACAAAAAACAAAAAGCCTAAATTTGATACAAGCCCTAAAAGACTCAAGCTACGACCGAGAAAGGCTTACGGGAAAATCCAAGAGATTTGTTCAGCCCTAAAAGACCTACCGTCCCTAGAGGTTCTGCTCCCTATCCAACTCTCTTTTTCTTCAAAACAGATTTGTTTTCTTAAATTTTTTGCTCTCATTCATCAACAGAGAGCTTGTTGAGGCATCTCCAGTTTGAAGCTAACTTAAGTCTCATCTCCTTTACACTAGGTAAGATTCATGTTATATACTTGTTTATTAATTTATTTATTTGTCAAGTAAAAGACAAATTGGGAATAAATTATTGGGGTAGCTAATTCTACCAATTTATATGTTTCTTTACTCTTTGTGAAGGTAATCAGATAAAGTAAAGCAAAGACCTCGAATCGATTTTTTGTTCAATTACGATAATTCTCTCTAATTAGTTTACAAATCGCTGTGGTCTGTGATTACGACTTTAGACTTTTGTTGATTAGTAGATTGTTGATTTCTTTGTTTTGTTTTTGTTTTTGTTTTTGTTTCTTTGCCGTTTCTTTGCAGATTAGTGTATCTTTGGGCTTCAAGCGTTAGTGTGTTGTTAATTGTTTATGAAAAGTACAGTGCTGAAGTATTCATATTAAGAAACTCTTTTACCTTCTCTGGTGTTCTAATTTGTTGCCTAAAGTTCAAAATGGATTTCAGATATGCCATGGCATACAAAGTCTGATATCTCTTTTCCCTTATGTGTTTGAGCAGTTCATTTTTGGTTAAGATTGTGGAGTCTTCATTCTTGAAGCAATTCTCATTAGATGTAATGACTTTAAAATTAGGAAGATGAAACAATCGACCCTTGAGAACTTTGGTATGAATGCTTCTGCTTTCTGTTATTCATCTCTTAGTTCGTTACTTTGAGTCAATAGAAAGTTAATATGACAAGCAAGAGCCTCACGATCTTATTTTGATTATAGATCTCAAAACCTTTTTATTCCATATGTGAGGTTCAAACCGTGACATCACATAGACAATATCAAGCATCTTCACATAAAGGCTTTCCTTCCTGTTGTAGTAGAATCACAGCATTTAAAAGGTCATGGAGTGAATATGTGGAAACATTATTTCCTCAAATAATCTAAACAATCTCTTGCATCAGTGCTAAGGCAAAGAACAATAGCGAAGCGGGTCATGCGTCTTATTACACTTTCTCGTCCTTGCACATAGGTTCCCCAATCTGTCTTGCAGACATGAGCTACGAAAAGTTGTTGAGCAATCTGCAGAAGCTTTTTTTGTCGTTAGCATTTACTGTTATATTAGCTATACAATTTTGGTTTTCATATCTGTTTAGAATGACAAAGGTTTCTTGAAATTCTGTGGTACTAGGTGGTGTGGAAATATTTGGCCTGAAAATCTAAGCTACAACTTTCTCTAACCTTTGGATCTCTTCAAATTATCTTCTGTCATAGACCATTTATGTCCTTCATTATGGTGTGCGTTTCATGAGATTCTCTTGTTGGCACAATATTGAACCTTGTTATTTTTTGTTTTGGAAAATCTTTATCTTCAAGCACGTCAAATTATATACAATTTTCGTTCCTTTTCTAAATATTATTGAATAACAATGTTTTAACAAGTATATTCACATGCCTTTGTTGCTTTCATCGAATCATGAATGAGATTTGAGTTGTCCATTTTTTCCTTAAATCTGTGAATTCTACATGCTTAATTGTCGGGCTAGTTTGGAGTCTTTCCTCTGTTGATTTCTGATTCTGTTAGCATGTTTCAATGAAAAGTTTTAGTGTGATTTGGTTTCAGTGATGAATTTACCACCTATTTGTTGAAATCTACTTACGTGAAATGATCGAGTTAATATGGAAGATGATAGACCCAGGAATCTGACCACCAGTAGGTCGAGAGTCATTTCTGGCGAAGTCAGTGCAACATTTTTTATCACAGTGCAAAAAATGTGGCTTAATTGTACATCGTAAACTGTGGCTTTTCTATGATTGCTGAAAGTTGTTACTTGGTTTCATAGTAGTACAAGCAAAACTATACCATTTTGTTGGTCACAATGACATGGAATCGTGAACTTGTTTGTTTAAGCTGTGTCCCCTAACAAGCTATGTGGAAAATAACTCTGTCTTTGACTGCAATATGAATTTTTGTGTCTACTTTTCTTTCTTTGAATGATATATGGAGTGAATGTTGCTTCGAATCTAATCCAGTGAAGTGATGAACTAAGATTAAAGTTTATCTTGCTATACTTTTCTTAGTTGACAAGCCAAGATCTGCATACAACTTACTTTAGAGACATAAGTCATCATGAGTGTTCCCTGTAGACTACAAATGAAGGGAGAAAATTAACAAAAACTAGTCTACCTCTAGAAATCATTTCTTAAACAGAAATAAGTTGCATATTTCTTTATCTGATTCCCTTTCGAGTCTTGCGATTGCTAAAAACATCTGTCTATTGTAGAAACTATACAACTCCTGACCGAGATAAGAAGTTGACAAGAAAATAGAAACTGAGATATAAATAAGTTTCTCCTATGTGCACCTGCCAGCCCCTTGGCAACCAAGTGCTGATAATTGATCACTGGTATTTGAGTTATAAAAACACTACAAAAATTAATAAGTAGAGAGCTAATCATAATTAGGAAAGAAATATTTACTTAAATGCAAAGAGTTGATACCTCTCTTTTCAGCAGATGCTCAGTTACTGTGTAAATGGAAATATCAACATGATTCTCTTTTTTATGATGATTTTTATCACTGTGGACAGCAAGTCAGCTGCTTACTATATCATATTTAGGCAATGTCAAGATAATTGGATAAACATGATATGAGAAGTTCCTCTGTTATAATGCATTTAACTTTTCAGTATTATCACATATATGCTACTTTAGCACATTAGTTTGGTCTCGTCATTACTATCATTATCATAGTTTGCATCTCTTTCTTTTTGTGCAGTAGAGAAAGCTTTAGATTAAGTGATATAATTATGTATCTCCGGTATTCCTGAAATTTGTTATTTAGATCTTAATATGATTTGCATTTGTGATCCATAGGGGATTTAATATTCAATGGATAATGGAGATAAAAGTTGGATGGGTCTCCGAAGATCCACAGATGAGTATATTCGCGGAGTGAATGATTTTCTTAATAAGGCATTTGAACGGGCTTCCCAAGGAAATGAAATATTATGTCCTTATAAAAAATGTGCTAATTGTTATTGGCGTATTAGAAATGTGGTAGAGGATCACTTGGTTGGTTATGGATTTATTCAAGGATACACCAAATGGATTTTCCACGGGGAAAAAATTTCCTCGAGAACTAATCCACATCCAAGCAATGGTGATGAAGGTTCCAACATGCATGATGATATTTATGGACTACTTCATGACACTTTTAGAAATGTTGAGGGTGACATGAGGCATGAAGAAGGTGTGCGAGAGGGACCATCTGAAGATGCAAAGAGATTTTTTAAATTAGTGGAGGAAGGAAAACAAGAGTTATATCCGGGGCGTGAGAATTTTTCTAAACTGAGTTTCACCGTTCGATTGTACTTAATCAAATGCATTCATGGCTTGAGTAATGTGGTAAGCATGACCGAAAATTGATCGTAGTAAATGAGCACAATCAACCTGTTGGTCCTAGTGAAGATGTTGTGATAGAATTGGATAGTTTCCTTGGCACATTGGCAAGGAATGCGAATCTTTGCCCTCTTGATATATATGATTGGAGGAAAATGGACACAAAAGACGATTTGTGGACATATACCAAGGTTTGACGTTTCTAATTCAATTTTTTTTGGAATATATTCATTACTTTTTTACTAACCCATTATAAACAATTTATAGGAGAAATATGATATCCCTGACACTGCGAAAAAATGGGTTTTGGATGCAATTCAAGCTGCTTGGAGAAGACACAAGAGTAATTTGAAAAAACAACACTTTGAAGCCTATGGAAATGATGAAATTCGAATGCAAAATAGGCCTGAATATATTCCAACATCTCAATTTGAGGATCTCCTCAAATATTGGAACTCCGAAAAAGTCCAGGTAAGTTTTACTACTTGTAGCAACTAAAACCTATAACTTACGAACAATAGTATATTTGCATTTAGATTAAAAAAATAGGGCAATCATATTTTATATTTTGAGAGTAAAGTAAAACAAGAAACAAATGGTACAACTAAACTGAACACTTCTTTCTCTGATCTTGTTGACTCCTTTATTTGCAGAAAATGTCAGAGATCAATATTGAGAATCGAAAAAATTTGAAGAATCCACACACTGCTGGCAAAACAAGCTTTGCTGTAGTCCGCAATGATTTGGTGTGTGCTCTTATTTATCAGTAAATATGATCATGTTTTCATTTTAAAGAATATTTTTGATACCTACTCTTAATGTATCTAGGAAAAAGAGAAGAACACTTCCGAACCTTTATCACTTCGAGAGTTCTTTGTGGCTACAAGAGCAAGAAAACCTGGAAGGTCATACAAGGTATCTGATGAAGATACAACTACTAAAATTGTGCGAATTCTATCTTATTGCTTTTTTATTGAGATGAATTATTTGTTCTTACTGGCTTTTTATTTACCTGAATTTTCATTTTAAAAAATTTGTATTATAGGCTGAAAAGGAAAAAATTGGAACACAACAAAGTGAAGATGCTAGCAGTTCTGTTAATGCATTTGCAGCCGTTATGGGACCTGAACATCCGGGACGTCTTAGATTGCAAGGACGAGGGGTTAGAAGAACTTCTATGAACTGAAAAATGGGACATTTTGAATCCTCTTCAAATGCTACAAATGATCTGGTGCAACAAATGGAAGAAAGGATGACAAGAATGTTCGAGAAATAGAAGGAAGAATTTGAGAAACAGAAGGAACAATATGAGGAACAAAAGAGAATGATGCGACAAGAAATTCTAGGAGATATCTTTGTATAGCTTCAGCATTCAGGATTGCAAATTGATCCTAATATTTTAGCAAACTTGTGTGCTCGTTCACCTGGAGAAGCTTCGTCTGCACAACAAGTAGCTATTCAACCAATCAACAGACCATCTTTTGGCAGCAACAATCAAGGTTCGAATTCTTTTCGAGATTAATTATAGATTTTTTGTGTGCGCAATCTGTATCTCTAAAAAACAGAGACTGATCTCTCTTTTCCTCTTTGTTGTGAGCGCAACCTGTATCTCTCAAAAACAGAGACTGATTTCTCAAAAACAGAGAATGATCTCTCTTTTCCTCTTTGTTGTGTGCGCAATATGTATCTCTCAAAAACAGAGACTGATTTCTCAAAAACAGAGAATGATCTCTCTTTTCCTCTTTGTTGTGTGCGCAACCTGTATCTCTCAAAAACAGAGACTGATTTCTCAAAAACAGAGAATGATCTCTCTTTTCCTCTTTGTTGTGTGCGCAATATGTATCTCTCAAAAACAGAGACTGATTTCTCAAAAACAGAGAATGATCTCTCTTTTCCTCTTTGTTGTGTGCGCAATATGTATCTCTCAAAAACAGAGACTGATCTCTCTTTTCCTCTGTTGTGTGCGCAATCTGTGTCTCTCAAAAAATAAAGACTAATCTCTGTTGCATACTCTTTTGTTGTGTGCGCCATCTGTGTCTCTCAAACTACTATCCTTTGCTACTTCTAATTAATTGATCTACTAGTGTTTCATTGTGCTACTGAAATTTTAAAACAAATAAGCAAGACGACCCTATGGCAATGGCTGAAGCCGAGGTTTTAAATTTTCTGATGTGGCACCTTGTAGTTTGTGTATCCATTCGATCCAGTTAGCTATTATTAATCTTTTCTACCAAAAGAGTTAATTGCCATGCGTCTTTCTGTGTCAATAGCACTGTCCACAACTCCGCGGACAACTAAGAAGACGCATGATTCTGGAGATTGCTGACTCAACTTGTGTGAATTTTGCTGATCAACATTATTATTTAGAGTTAAAATGCTGACTGCTGACTCCAACAAATCAAAATTTGGAGAGATCTTTTGGAGTTCCATATTCATGGCTTTTGAAACTGGACAGAACTAGCTGGTTAAACTCAGTTGGGTATGCTATTTGGGACCATATACTTATCCTAGGAAACCCCTGTGGGCAGAGAGCATCTGGAAAATACATGCAGTAACATGACCCTTGCACTTAGATGACTGAATACAATCATGAGTGCAAAGAATTTCTTACTACAAACGTACCTATGTTTTTCTATGTCAAATGGGCTCTAACCACACCTAGATGCTCTAAACAATTCTGCTTCGTTGATAAGTAATTTGCTCTTTTTCTTACTTGACTTGACTTGTATCTTTTTTTCTGACACAGTTTTAGCTGTCGTTATGCTGCTAGTTTTACCTTTTCCATAATTCAGTATGGAGAGTTGCGGCCTCAATCTCAATCACTATAAATGATTTAACCCGACTGATTTGGAATTGAAGAATTAATTAATTGATTGAGTTTGTATAATTGACTAACTCTAACAATGCCACTAACTGCATATATGCTGATGGATTGGCGCATATCAATATGTAGAGAATGCTGACTTAGTTTCATGTATTTGCTATATGTTTCTGCATCTCACATTAACGACTAAGAACTACTTTTATCCTTTGCCATCTGTATAAAACTGTTTCATTGTTCTTCTGAAATTTTGGTCTTGTGGTGCATAATTTTGTAGCTGTTATTGCTACCCTGGTGTATGAAATCATGATGCTGGTAATGTGGTGCACATTTCCTTCAATTTCTGCTGGTGCACATTATACTCTCTTTCACATTTCTAAGTAAAAAGCTAAGTACCTATGCTCCAATAGAGAATGTAAAGTAGCAGTGGCAGGCATGATTTTGAAATCAGTGTGATGGGTTGGTGGCCCAAACACACCAGTTTGAGGGTGAGGAGCCCAGTACTTGTCGAAATAAGTCTCAAGATCCAACACTGATGCGCGCACTGCCTTCCTTCATCGTATGTTTTGCATACTTGGACTTCTTTTGGTGTAACATTTTGAGGGTGACTTTTTTTTTTGGTGTAACATTTTGCATACTTGGACTTCTGGTTCTTTTTTGTAGCTTGATTTTCTGAAGTGGCAATGCCAATTTCATCTTTTGTTGTCTTCTAAGTACTTATATCATTTTATTGGTGTTAATATATAGTGCAATAATAATGATATTGAGAAGGCACTATTTTTCTTTTTCCTACCCTCTAACTATTTTTGTTCTTGTTGAATTTACAGGTGAACCAAATGATCAAGGGGGAGATAAAAGCAGTGAAGACCTTACCTAAAAGTATTGGTTGAAGAATCTTCAGACAATCTAGGAATGTTTTTCTTTTTGAACTATTTTGCAAACTTATGTACTCCAACTCTTGGATTATTAAACACTTTTATCGTATATTTTACTTTTATAAATGGATAATCGTAGCTGTATATATTGAATTATGATTCTGTTGATGAATATATTTTCATTTCATCAGTTATATATTAATTTCAGTGACACATTTATCTTGCTGCGATACCGTTAATAGCTTCCAACAGCAGTCATAGTATAACCGTTGCAGTAGGTCAGTATAACCGTTGCAGTAGCAAAGTATAACCGTTGCATCAACTTGTAATGACCGTTCCAACAGGTAAAAAAAAACAATATATAAAATGTTGTAATCTCTATAGCAACGGTTCTCACTCGTCGTAATACACAAATAGCGGCGGTTCAAAGCCGTTTCCATAACGCACTATTAATCGTTGGATTTGATCATGGTAAAACCGTCGCAGTAGATGTCCTATGGCAACGGTTTCATTATCGCAACGGATTTTTTTACTATGGCAACGGGACGTGTGGCGTTGCCTTAGGCTTATTTTCTAGTAATGAAATGTGACACTTTATGTAACTACCGATTGGTGTGGTCGCACCGTTACCTTATCTTTTACTCTCAATCTCACCCTTCATTATTATTAAATAATTTTATTTTATCATTTACCCTACCTTTTATACAGTAATTTTAATGTGTATCATAATTTTTTTTTATAATATTGCAAGTTTATTCTTCATATTGCTGGTACATGATATCATGAAACGATGAAAATTGACACAATCTATCCAAATATTGTATTCACAATACATTACGATAAGATACATTATAAAATAATATGTAACAACCATCCAAACAAGCTGTAAAGCTTATCTACTTCACGTGCATGCCTTGTGCTCGAATTCTGCTTGTGTCTATGTACACTGTATATAGACTTGGTTCATGTCTGAGTTCCTTTGTTAATAATCAAAATAAACTTCACTTGGGCCAACACGACCCTCATTCGATAACAACTTCTTGATATAGATGTAATAGTGAAAAGGTAGAGGCTACAATTTCTTAAAAAAGGTCAAAGCTTTAAGACGTGAAATATCTGTAGTCATAGATGACTTTTAAGTTATGTGTTAACATATTAAAAAGGAATTACTGTCAAGTTGATTACTTGAAATATTATAAGAATTGCATGATTGAATTCGCTCGAATGTTAACTTTGAAATTCATTTGCTAGCAATTTCCACTATGACTGTGCCTTGCAATGATAATAAATATCGGTTGAATAGGCTCATTATTCAGCACATTGAGCTTGCGATTTTCCTCTTCAATTTCTGTGCAACTTAATGGACACTTATTATGATAATTTTTTTAAATATTTATACTATTTAGCAGAGAATACATGTGCAACACACGTATTCGAGAACTAATATATTTTATAAAAAAAAGTTAGTGTCAAACATTTATACCAAAACCGAAAGTATCAAAAGTTTGATTATAGCTGAAAGTATCAAAAGTTTCATAGTGTATGTGAATTAGTGAAAATTTTATTAACTAACAAAACCGAAAACTTCCCATTGTGTGCGAATTAGACAAAATTTATTAACTAAAAAAAAGATCCTCCTAAATTTGAAAGGAAAAATTTAATGATACACCTAAATATTAATGGAATTGGACGGAAACTTTCCTATTATATAGCGAACGATAACCTTTCCTACTATGTGAGCTTGAAATTCTAGAACCAAAAAGAATTGATGATCAGTATTATAAATACTAAAGGAGTAATTAAATGGCAATTCCTATATAGTAGGGAATTAATTAATTGACCATTCCTAAATAGTAGGAAATTATTTAAACGAGTATTTTTAAATATTAAGAAAATAGTAAAATGACTATTTTGTCAAGTGTGAATTTTATTTTTAAAGGATAAAAAAATCGAACGATATTTTTGTAACGAACCAGCCGATCGTTTTGAGAGTCTTAGCCCTGATCCCCTATTTATTGCTCCCTCTACCTTATTTTGTGGTTATGTGACTTCCCAGGGAACTTGGTGTCGAGTTCGGGTGAGTTTCAGAGTGAAATGAGACATATAGTCCCTAAACTGGAAGTTTAAGTCGTAGGAGTTGACCGTAGCTTGACTTGTGTGGAGACGACTCTGAAATGCAATTTTGACTGTTTCAATAGCTCTGTATGGTGATTTGAGTCTTAGGAGTGTGTTCGGATGTGATTTGGAGGTCCGTAGGTCATTTCTGCGTTAATTGGCGAACGTTGGAAAGTTGGAAGATATTGGAAAAGTTTGAGAGGGGCTGGAGTTTATTATATCAAGGCCAGACTTGGATTTTGGAAGTTGGAGTAGGTACGTGGTGTCATTTATGACTTGTGTGTAAAATTTGAGGTCAATCAGACGTAATTATATAAGTTACTACATCGAAAGTAGGAGTTAGAAGTTCAAAAGTTCTTTAGGCTTGAATCGATGCACGATTCATGATTTTCGCATTGCATGATGTGATTTGAAGGCTCGATTAAGTTCATATTGTGTTTTAGTACTTGTCGGTATATTTGGTTGAGGTCCCGGGGGCCTCAGGTGGAGTTCGGATGGTTAACAAATCAAGTTTGGAAGTTGAGAAACTACTGAAGCCACCAGTTCTGGTGCAATCGCACCTTCGAAGTTGTGATCGCAGGTGCGAGCATGGGAAACACATATGCGGCCTAGAGTTGAGCGTGTAGTGTATGCAGGTGCGAGGGAATTGTCACACCTGCGTGGCCGCATATGCAATGAGTGCACCACAGAAGCGGGATTTGATTAGATTATTGTGGAGCGCGGATGCAAAAGTATTTTCGCAGGTGCAGACTCGCACCTGCGCGTGTGTGGTCGCAGAAGCGGAGGCAGTGAAGCCTTGGGCAACTTGTCACGACCCGAAATCCCCACCTTCGGGACCGTGATGGTGCCTAACTTTTCTCTTTCTAGGCAAACCAACATTAGAGAAACTTTAATCCAGTTTAATTCAATTCAAATAAGTAAAACCAATTAAACGGAAATGAAAATGAAACGGGGTATGAAATGACATAAAAACCAATAGTATCTAAGTACAACTCGGATGTGGAGTCATAAGTTCACGAGCTTCTAGAGTTTCTACAAATAAGGTTTGAAACAAATACAACTGTTTTGAATGAGAGTATAGTAAATAAGGGAAATGGAAGGGGACTTCAAGGTCTGCGGACGCTAGGAGATCTACCTCGAGTCTCCAAATGCTAATCCGAGCTTATGCACCTCACGTACAACTGAGACCAGTACCAAAATCTGCACAAGAATTGCAGATTGTAGTATGAGTACAACCGACCCAATGTACTCCGTAAGTGTCGAGGCTAACCTCGACGAGGTAGTGACGATACTATGATAGGATACCCACATAAATAAACTCGTACGTACCGAAATATACGTACAACATAACAACAAATAAAGAATAACAAGTACTATTAGGAGGGGACATGCTAAAGGGGTACAAGATACAGTAACTACAATAGGGAATGATAATAAGAAACAGTCAATAAACCTTCAACCAACAAAATGAACAAACATAATGAATAAAGTTGCACGACATCACCCTTCGTGCTTTTACTCTCAGCTTCACCATGAAACAGTAATAATGGCACGACATCACCCTTCGTGTTTTTACTCTCAATCTCACCATAAAATGATAAATACGACACGGCATCACCCTTCGTGTTTTTACTCTCAATTTCATCATGAAAAATAGATACGACACGGCATCACCCTTCATGCATTAACTCTCAAATACGGAACAACATCACCCTTCATGCATTAACTCTCAAATACGGCACGACATCACCCTTCGTGCATTAATGCTCTCTTTTACCACGTAACAATGAATATATGATAATAGGGAGATATAATAAGCAAGAACATACCTTACATCAGGAATGGTTCCACATACCAACCTCAACTTCGGAAACAACACTCAATTAAAACAGATAGCTCATAAATATGGAAAGAACGATCAATTTATCAATTAATGTAATGACCTGACCGGTCATTTTGTTTTTTATAACCCCTTTCTCCTAAATAAGACTCCCCGTATGTGCTTTTACAATTTTATGACTTACGGGGATGGTTAGTTCGGGATTTGGAAGGGTTCGGGTTGAAATCGGAACACTTGGTTCCTTAAGTTGGCCTTAAAAGGGCGCATTTTGAGTAAACGACCTAGAAATCGGGATTTGACGGTTTCAATACGTTCGTATGATGATTTTGAACTTGGGCGCATGTTCGGATCATGTTTTGGATGACCCAGGAATATTTCAGCGCCTAATAGTGAAAGTTGGCTCTTTGAAGGTTTTAAAGTTCTTTGAATTTGGTTTGGAGTAGGTTTTGGTGTTATTGAGGTCCAATTGGGATTCTGAGACTGGAATACTCCATAATGTCATTTATGACTTGCAGGAAAATTTTGGCATCATTCCGAGTTGATTTAATAGGAATCGCATGCGCGGAGCCCTTCGCATTTGCGAAGTTGGGAAGGCTCTGAGGGTTTCACATTTGTGAAGACCCTACCGCATTTGCAAGTTGCCCCTCTTCGCACTTGCGAAGTTTTTGGTCGCATTTGTGACCATGGCAGAGGTGGTCAACCTTCGCATTTGCGAATAATTTGTTGCATCTGCGACCTTGATAGTGGGGGGCTCATCTTCGCATTTGCGAAGATTTTGTCGCATTTGCGAACCAGGTGTCGCAAATGCGACATCTGCGACCTATGCAACCGTTTTTAATGCGAGACTTAGCTTTATTTTCCTCATTTCCCACTTGGTCTTGGATGATTTTGAGAGCATTTTTTTGAGGGGTTCCATTAACATTAAGAGGTAAGTGATCCTTATCGATTCTTTAGCTAAATACATGAAGCATAAGTAGATTTAACATGGAAAATGGTGGGATTTATTGGATTTTTTAGGAAAACTTAGGGTTTTGATAAAAAAAAAGTATTTAACCACGAAAAATGGTTATGGAATAGGGTGAATATCGTATATTTGAGTTCCTGAGGTTATGGGTAACAACTTCCTTAAAAAATTTCCGGAATCCGGGCACGTGAGGGGGGTGAATTTTAAGAATTCTTCAATTGGGGTTGGAAATACTTTAATAGTTGGGATATGAAATTTTGAACATGTATTGACTATTTTATATAATATTTGACTAGTTTTGATCCGTTCGTCACTTAATTGAGGGTTTAGAGCACAATTGTGGAGCGAAAAGTAGGATTTGAGATGAGGTAAGTCTCTTTTCTTACCTTGTAAGAGGGTATTAACCCCACATGTGAATTGAGTTAATATGTGCTTCTATTTGTGGGAGCTACGTACGCACGAGATGACGAAAGTCCGTATGTAGCTACTAATTTTGTTTATGTCCGGGTAGTCTTAGGTTTACACCATGCCTTGTTGACACCGTTATTTGGTTATGCTTATTAATTTCCTTGAATAAAGCTCAAATTGAGGATTACAGGATTTAAAAGTTTCCAGTGTGAACTTCTTATAATTTGGAAAGAATTGAGGAATATTATGATAACTTTGAGTAATTTATGTTCATTCGGGTCGCAAGTATATTCCGCGAGCGAGGAAAAATTTCCACTACTCTCATGGGAGCGGGCCTTTCGCCTCTGCAAGTTAATAGATGCATCTATGGTTCGTTCCGTTCGACCCTCGGCAGTGCACAATTTATATATTTGTATGTTGGATCAGGTCGTACGACCTCGGCATAATTCGTGCGTGATAATCCTTGGAGCCCAATTATAATTGATATTATTTCATTGGCTTGAGAGATTAATTTGTTAAATGATGGAAATTAATTTGGGATTCACTATTAGTGAAAGAATTGTACATTTATTTCTTGTTATTGAGTTTTCAGCTGTATTTATATAGTCCATGCTTAGTTATAAATTTCAGTATTTTATTGTTAGCCCATAGTAAGTGTCGAAGTTGACCCCTCGTCACTACTTCTTCGAGGTTAGACTAGATACTTACTGGGTACATGTTGTTTATGTACTCACGCTACACTTCTGCACTAATCGTGCCAGATCTGCGGCAGGTACATCTGGATATCTTTGTCCGGCGCGCATCCTTGATTACTACGAGACTTAGCGGTGAGCTGCCTTCCGAGCCCATTCTGCAGCAACCAAAGTCTTTCTTTTGCTTTATTTTCTGTCTATTTCATTTTAGACAGTAGTGTAGTACTCTTTTGTAAATTCTACTAGTAGCTCATACACTTGTGACACCAAGTCTTTGAGATTTATGCCGTAGACACTTGTTGGTTTTTGAGTAATTACTTCATACCTTTCTTTTGAAATTGTTTACTTTCTCATTTTACTAACTTTTTCACTTCTTGATTTCGGAATATTTAAAAATCTTGATTTTAAATTTCTAAAAGAAAAGATCACAGAGTTAGTTCACTGTTGGCTTGCTTAGCGGTAGCGTTTGGCGCTATCACGGCCTATAGGAAAAATTGGGCCGTGACAATTAACTAGTCTAAGCATGTATATTATGAGCAAAGGAAGAGATATATCACAAGAAACAGGTCCCACCTGCATGCTTTGACCCAACAACAATGCATAAGTACTTGTCACCTTACATATACGTTGTGCCCAACATTTATACATGTAGCAAAAAGACAAACAAGTCCTAATCTCTCAAGTCAAGGTTAACCACGACACTTACCTCGCTCCAAAGACCAACTCAAAGCTCAACCATGGCTTTTCCTTTTGAACAAGTCTCCGAACCAACCAAATCTAGCAAATTATCAACCAAACGATTCAAAATAAGCCTTAGGAGCTACGCACAAATGAAAAAGATTCAATTTAGGTCATTATTGAAAAAGTCAACAAAAGTAAACTCCCGGACCCACTTGGTCCAAACCCAAAATTCAGACCAAAACCCGATTATCCATTCACCCTCGAGCCCAGTTATATAATTTTTTTCAAAATTCGACCTCAATTTGAGGTCTAAATTCCAATTTTACAAAAATCCCTAATTCTTCCCAAACCCACAATTTCCACCATGAAAATTCTAGATTTTAGGTTGAAGTCTCAAGAAAGTAATGGAAAATTGAAAGAATGTAGGTTAGAATCACTTACCAATGAATTGGGGAAGAAGAGCTCTTAGGAAAATCGCCTCCAGGGTTTCTAAGTTTGAAAATTTGAGAGAATGAACTATAATCCCGTTTTTCCCATCTTAAGTGCAGGCGCCGATGTTGCAATTGTTACATCCCGTAATTTTGTACGTTGGATTTGTCGTAAGATAATTGACATAGGTTCAAGGATAAGACTATTTTTGAGGTTATAATTATTTATGCTATTTATAACAGGTGATAAGTATGTGTCGTGAAATTCATAGGGTAAACGAGTTGAAAAAGATGAGTTTCGTCGAAGTTTATCGTTTTTAGATAAAATACGGTCCGAGCTACAATACCCCGTATTTATGGACTAGTGTCATACAAGGTACCACATGACCATGATAGTAAGGTGTATAAGGTGTGTTTAAAGTGAGTAGTATTTTAAGTAATTTGAGATATTTCTTAACTATGTGAATAATCGGGTAATTATTTATTTTAGTGGGAGATTAACAATTAATTAAGATGTTGGTGGTTAATTGGTTGGGAATGAGTAAGCATCAACGTGGCAGCAACATAAATCAACTAAGTGACTCTTAAATCATTCTCAAGGTGGAAAGGGTTAGTCATCCTAGTGGGGCCCACACCTAAAGGTTAAAAATGACCTCGCTTATTCACTAAAATGAATGGCTCACCTCTACTAATTTAAGAGATTCCTTATCTCATTTTTGGATGAAATATGTGATTAAGAATGCCTCTTCAAATTCACAAAGACATAGAATGGAACGTGATAGCTTCAACAAAGATGTTGATTTGAAAAAGCAACGTAATAGCTTCAAATGTTTCATACGGAGGCTATTTAATACTGTAGCAACGTGGGATTTGCGATTCTAAAGGAGTATGGTGCTATCTTTCTCAAGAATATCATACAGATCCTCCCCCACTTCAATCCGTCGCCACGTGTTTTATCACAAAAGACGAGTGTTAGAGGATTGTTAAGAGAATCGGCTTAGAAATGTTAAGGCTAATCCTTCCTTCTTTTGGCATGATCCAAGAAACGGTACATAAATGTAATGCTATTTCATAAGTGTTTCTACTCTTAGTTGTTAAGGATGGCTATGTTATTCATTCCTGTAAAATGATATTCAAGCATGTCTAAGTATTTATCTAGTTCCCTATTAAGGTATTTGATAAAGATGTAGAGATGTTAATGTTCATAATATAGTGATACATGCATATTCATTTACCACTGTGCTACGGCCGGTTGGGCAGACATGCATATTTATTTACCACCGAGCTACGTTGGGCAGTTACACATTTACCATCGAGCTATGGTCGGTCGGGCAGTCATGCATTTACCACCGAGCTATGGCCGGTTGGGCAGTTACACATTTACCACCGAGCTACGGCCGGTCGGGCAATCATACATTTCCACCGCGCTACGGCCAGTCGAGCAGTTACCACTGATCAGTTGGGTAGTCATGCATCATACGATATGGATAATAGTCTCAAGGAGAAGCATTATATATATATATATAAGTATAATAAATATGCATACGTGGTGACACTTCAGAGATTCAGGTTGATTATTATATGTCTTTAATTAATATTGACTTATTGTTATGTTTCAGTTCTGCCTTACATACTCAGTACATTAGTCGTACTGATGTCCTTTTGTTGGGGCCGCTGCATTCATGCCTTCATGTGTAGATAATTAGTTTTACAAGCCCTTATAGTAGACGAGATTAGAATTGAGTGAAGGATCGGTAAGACTACACCTCATTTGGAGTGCAGTCAAGTCTATACGTCATCGTGTCAGAGTTTTGCTACAGACTTATGGGTAGGACGGTACCCTGTCCCATTTGATGTCAAATAATCTTAGATGCTTTGTAGACAGAGGTTCATTTTGTACAGTATGTCAGAGGCCTTGACAGCCCATATATATTTATGTTTTAAGAAAAATGGTTCAGTGATACAATGTTTTCCCACTTACAGTTGTACATTATGAGTTGTGGCCATGTGGGCCCATGATAGTTACAAAAGGAATGAGTCCAGCTAACTCGACCTATGTATGTTCTAGTTTTGGTCGAACGATCATGATTTACAGAGTGGTTCGCTCGGGACAACACGGCATCGGGTGCCAACCACGCCTCCCCAAGTTTGGGGCGTGACAATAATTGCGATCTGGGGTTCGCAATTGCGAACCCTACAAATGCGAGAAATACTTCGTAATTGCGAAAGTCCCCCATCTCTGCTATCATCGCATTTGCGATGGTTTGTTCGCAAATGCGAACATGAGCTCCTCGTAATTGCGATCATTTTGATTGCAAATGCGAACACTGCTTCCCCCATCTCACTTCGCAAAAGCGAAGAAATTGTTCACAAATACGAACCTGTGGTGCCTAGCTATTATTTGCAATTGAGTGGAAATAGCTCGCAATTGCGAACCTGACAGTGAGCCTGCCTCATCACAAATGCGAAGTCTGACCTTGCAATTGCGAGGTCTGAGGCCTGCACTAGAACTGAAGAACACCAACTATTTTTTTCTAAGTCCAAACTAACCCCGTGGCCTATCCGAAACTCACCCTAGCCCTCACGGCTCCAAACCAAACATGTACACAAGTCCAAAAACATTGTACGAACTTGCTCGCGCAAACAATCGCCAAAAGAACACCTAGAACTATGAATCGAACACCAAATCAAATGATATTTTCAATGAAGCTTTAAAATTCCTATTTTAGCAACCGGACGTCCGAATCACGTCAAACCAACTCTATTTTCACCAAATTTTTCAGACAAGTCATAAATATATTAATGGTCCTATACAGAGTTCCGGAACCAAAATACAGACCCGGTATCAACAAAGTCAAACATAGGTCAAACCTTGAAATTCATTAAGCCTTTAAAGATCAAAATTTTGACAAAAAGCGATAACTCGAGCTAGGGACCTCCGAATCCGATTCCGGGCATACACTCACGTCCCAAATCACGATACGGACCTACCGAGATCATAAAAACATGGATCCGGGTCTAATTTCTCAAAATGTTGACTGAAGTCAACTCAAATAGATTTTAAAAGTAAAGTTTCATATATTATCAATTTTTAACATAAAATCCTTCCGGAAAAAACACCCAGGCTGCGCAGCCAAATCAAGGAAGGATTAAAGAAGTTATTGGAGGATTCGAAATGTAACGACACGACCGGTCGTTTGGAGCTCTAGCGCGTCGTTCAGAATTTTGAGGTCATGAGCAGCTCCGTTTCCAGTATTATGACTTGTAGGTGTGGTGGGAATTGAATTTCGGGAGGTTTAGAGTTAATTTGGAAAGAAATTCTCATTTCGGAAGCCTTAAGTTGGAGAAATTGAGTAAGATTGGGATTCTGAGTAAACGACCTCGGAATCAGGATCTGAAGGTTCCAGCATGTTCCTATGGTGATTTCGGATTTGGGCGTATGTCCGAATCAGGCTTTGGATAACCCGGGAGCATTTCGGCGTATATTGTGGAAGTTAGTGTTTTAGAATAAATTTTATAGTTCTGGGTTGAAGTGCATTTCAGTGATATTGATGTCTGTTTGGGATTCCGAGTCTAGGAACAACTCCATATGGTGATTCTGGAGTTGGGAGCGCGATCGGAAGTGAATTAGGAGGTCCGTAGGTTATTTTGAAGTCATTTGGCTAAAGATAGAAAGTTGAAGGTTTTTGAGAAATCCGACCGGAAGTGAAAATTTTGATATCGGGGTCGAAATGTGATTCCGGAAGTTGGAGTAGGTCCGTAATGTTGAATATGACTTGTGTGCAAAACTTGGGGTCAATCGGACATGATTTGATGGGTTCCGACATCGAATGTAGAAGTTTGAAACTTCAAAATTCATAAAGCTTGAATTGGAGAATGATTCGTGGTTTCGACATTGTTTGATGTGATTTGAGGCCTCGAGCAGGTCTGTGGGATGTTATGGGACTGAGTCATGTGATTGGACGGGGTCCTGGGGGCCTCGGGTGTATTTCGGGGTGGTTTCGGGTCAATTTTGGGTGATTTTCTGTTGTTGGTTTGCTGGTATCGAGGTTGTTCTTCGCGAACGCGGAGGGTCTCACGCGTTCGCAAAGAAAGAAATTTGGAGGGCTGCTGGGTTGGCTTATGCGAACGCAGTAAAGGGAGTGCGAACGCGGAGGCCTGGGCTGAGACTTCTACGTGAACGCGGGGCTTGGTATGCGAACGCGTAGAAGGGACTTAAGATCTAGGCCAAGGACCGATTGGCCTATGTGAATGCGGGGAGGGGACCGCGAACGCTGAGTGTTGACTCGAGGAAGCTATGCGAACGTGAAGAGTAAAATTTGTGGGCCTGATTTTCTGGGCTTCGCGAACGCCGGGGCACTGACGCGTTCGCAATGAAGGTCATTCTGGGTAGTGAAGTATTTTAAGACGGGAATTTGCCATTTCTTTTCATTTTTCTCATGGCTTGGGCGATTTTTGGAAGGTTTCAAGAGGGGGGCTTCATCATCAATGGCAAGGTAAGCTATCCCCACCTATTGTGAGTTAAATATATGATTGTACATGGATTTAGACATGGAAAATTAGTATAAATTTGGGATTTTGAGAAAAAACCTAAAAATTTGGTAATTTGGATTCTAGCCACAAATTTGAGAATGAAAATTGGAGTAAATTGTATATTTGAGCTAGTAAGTCTATGGGTAGAGTTTATCTTCGAGAAATTTCGGAATCCGGGCACATGGGCCCGAGGGAATTTTGGTCAATACTTCGAGCGGAGATGAGAATTTATATAGTCCGAATTTTTACAAGTATTAGGGTATATTTTCATTGGTTTGCCCATTATTTGGATAGTTTTTGGAGCGCTGAGCATCAATTGGAGTCGTCGGAAGGACTTGGAAGCCGGTTATGAAATTTCGGAGCAAGGTAAGTCTCCTTTATAACCTTTTGAGGGGGAATTATCCCCATATGTGAACTAATTTAATATGTGCTACTATTTTTGGGGGCTACGTACGCACGAAGTGACGAGAGACCGTGCGTAGCTACTATTATATTTATGTCCGGGTAGTCTAGGACCCAAAAGCATGTTCTATTTGCCTTACTTGTAATCTTACTGATGAAATTAAAATGTTTTAACCTTAACGAACTTGGCAAAATGAATTTCTGGAAAAGATTTAAATACTATTTTCATGACCATTAAAAGAGAAATTGTCATTTACTTGAGTACTTGATTTCGCGATGTAGTCGGGGTGGATTGTTGGAATGTGCATGACTGTGTGTGACCGCTTCACAATTTATATTCCGCGAGCGGGGTGATTTCTTCCACTACTATCATGGGAGCGAGTCGTACGCCATGGCGGGTTAATAGATGCATCTATGGTTCGAGCTGTTCGACCCTTCGGCTGTGCACAATTTACATTTATGTTGGTTCGGGCCGTTCGACCCTCGACATTGCTTGCACATGATATTACTGCGTATTTGCTGTGATTTTTACCTGATTACTGGCCTGGAAATTTTATATTGTCAACTGAAATGATGATTTAAAATATTAAACGTGAAAGAAGTTGTTATTTATTGTCGCTACTTGTTAACTTTCCTATAATATCCATGCTTAGAGTAACCCTTGATTATATTAAATTGACCTCTAACAAGTGTCAAATTCGACTTCTCGTCACTACCTCTCGAGGTTAGGCAGGATACTTACTGAGTACACGTGGTTTTCGTACTCATGCTACACTTATTGTGCATTTTGTTGCACAGATACCTTCATAGCAATATGGCTGACTTGGAGATTTAGACGAGTTTCACCATCTGGAGACGACCCGCAGTCGGCAGAGTCTTCCTCTATGTATTGCACTTTCATTTTTATTTCTTGTCCAATTTGTATTTTGGACAAGCTTTGTAGAAATTGTAAAATTCTTAGAAATTGCTCATGTACTTGTGTCACCGGATTCTGGGATGTGTTTGGGATTTAATTTAATAAATGGAATGGTTTACCTGTCGTATTTATTTAATAAATTTTTATTCGCTATTATGACTTGTAAGTGAAAGGTAACAATTTCAAAAAATATATATTTAAAATAGGAATTTATTTCAACTAATTAATGATTGGCTTGCCTGACGGTGGTGTCCGGAGCCATCACGACCTTAATAGATTTTGGGTCGTGACACAAAAAATAGGATTAGGGTTTATAACTCTAGATGCTCTATCAGGTCATCACATTCTCCACTTCAAAAACAGCCGTTCACCCTCGAACGGATATAGAAAAGTACATGGAGTGGTGAAAGGGTGTTGATATCTACTCCGCATGTCCAACTCGGACTCCCACGTAGCTGCCTCGACAGGCTGACCTCTCCGCTGCACTCTAATTGAAGGATAACTCTTAGACCTCAACTGTCGAACCTACCGGGCTAGAATAGCCACTGGCTCCTCCTCATAAGTCAAATCCTGTCCAATATGTCTGAGCTGAAATCTAACTCATGGGACGGATCACCGTGATTATTCTGAAGCATAGACACGTGGAATACTGGATGGACTGCTGATAAACTAGGTGGAAATACGAGCCTGTAATCCACCTCACCCATTCTCTCCAGAATCCCAAAGGGTGCGATGTACCTAGGGCTTAACTTGCCCTTCTTCCCAAACCACATCACACCCTTCATAGGTGAGACCCGAAGCAATACCCTCTCTCCGACCATGAATGCAACATCATGAATTCTACGGTCGACATAAATCTTCTCCATGGACTGAGCTGTGGGAAGTCAATCCTGAATAATCTTGTACCAAATCTGGACCCAACAGCCTAGCCTCTCCCGGCTCGAACCATCCAACTGGCGAACGGCACCGCCTCCCGTATAATGCCTCATAGGAGGCTATCTGAATGCTCGACTGGTAGCTGTTGTTGTAGGCAAACTCCGCAAGTGGCAAGAATTGGTCCCACGAACCCCCGTGAAGATGGACGATCTCGCGGATGTAGATCTTAGTCAGTCGCTCTGAAGAATAAGTAACTGCCACAAGAATGAAATATGCTGACTTGGTTAGCCTGTCCACAATAACCCATACCTCATCGAACTTCCTCTGAGTCCGTGGGAGTACAACAACAAAATCCATAGTGATACGCTCTCACTTCCACTCAGGAATCTCTAACTTCTTAAGCAATCCACCAGGTCTCTGATGCTCACACTTTACTTGCTGACATTTTAGACACCGAGCTACATAAGTAACTATGTCCTTCTTCATCCTTATCCACCAATAATGTTTCCGCAAGTCATGATACATCTTGGCGGTACCCAGTTGAATAGAATACCTGGAACTGTGGGCCTTCTCAAGAATTAACTCACGAAGCCCATCTACATTAGGCACAAAAATACGACCTTGCATTCTCAGAACTCCATCATCTCCAACAGTAACCTGCTTGGCACCACCGTGCCTCATTGTGTCCCTAAGGACAAGAAAATGAGAGTCATCATACTGCCACTCTGTGATACGCTCAAACAAGGAAGAGCGAGCGACTGTACAAGCTAGAACACGACTGGGCTCTGAAACATCCAACCTTATAAACTGATTGGACAAAGCCTGAACATTTGATGCAAGAGGTCTCTCACCGACTGGAATGTACGCAAGGTTGCCCATACTCGTTGCCTTTCTACTCAAGGCATCGGCCACCATATTGACCTTCCCGGGTTGATACAAGATGGTGATATCATAGTCTTTCAATAGCTCCAACCACCTTATATGCCTCAAATTGAGATCCTTTTGTTTGAACAAATACTATAAACTTCGATGATCCGTGAAAACCGGGCACGACACGCCGTAAAGTTAATTCCTCTAAATCTTCAGTACATGAACAATGGCTGCTAGCTCTAGGTCGTGAATAGGTTAATTCTTCTCATGGACCTTCAACTGCCACGACACATATGCGATTACCCTGCTATCCTGCATCAATACTACTCCGAGCCCAACACGAGATACATCACAATATAGCGTATAAGATCCGGAACCTATGGGCAACACCAACACTGGCATTGTAGTCAAAGTAGTATTGAGCTTCTGAAAGCTCACCTCACACTTGTCTGACCATCTGAATAGGGCACCCTTCTGGGTCAACTTGGTAAATGGGGATTCTATAGATGAGAACCCCTCCACAAACCCACGGTAGTAACCCGCCAAACCTAGGAAACTCCGGATCTCCATAGCTGAAGTGAGTCTATGACAGTTCTGAATTGCCTCAATCTTCTTAGGATCCACCTGAATGCCCTCTACTGATACGACATGACCCAAGAAAGCGACTGAGTTCAACCAAAACTCGCACTTTGAAAACTTGGCATATAACTGGCTATCCCTCAAAGTCTGAAGTACAGTCCGAAGATGCTGCTCGTTCTCCTCTCGACTGCGGGAGTAGATTAATATATCATCAATAAACACAATCACAAAAGAATCCAGATAGGGCCTGAACACCTGGTTTATCAAATCCATATGCTGCTGGGGAATTTGTCAACCCAAATGACATCATTAGAAACTTATAATGCCCATATCGAGTCCAAAAGGCTGTCTTAGGGACATCGGATGCCCTAATCCTCAACTGATGGTAGCCAGACCTCAAAAATCAATCTTCGAAAACACCTTGGCACCCTGAAGCTGATCAAATAAGTCATCAATCCTCGACAATGGATACTTGTTCTTGATGGTGACTTTGTTCAGCTGCCGATAGTCTATGCACATCCTCATCGTTCCGTCTTTGTTCTTCACGAAAAGCACAGGCGCACCCCAGAGCGAGAAACTAGGTCTAATGAAGCCCTTATCTACAAAGTCTTGCAACTTCTCCTTAAATTATTTCAACTCTGGCGGGACCATATGGTATGGCGGAATAGAAATAGGCTGAATGCCCTGAGCCAAATCAATACAGAATTCAATATCTCTATCGAGTGGTATCCCAGGCAGATCTGCAGGAAGCACCTCTGGAAACTCACAAACAACTGGTACTGAATCCATGGAAGGAACCTCCGCACTAGAATCGCAAACATAAGAAAAATAATATAGACACCCCTTCTCGACTATATACCGACCTTTCACATAAGCGATAACCCTAATGGCAGAATGGCCAGGACCCCCCTCCACTCCAATCGAGGCAACCCCGGCAAGGCTAAGGTCACCGTCTTGGCGTGATAATCTAATATAGCATGATAAGGTGAAAGACAATCCATACCCATGATGACATCAAAATTAACCATATCGAGAAGGAGGAGATCTACGCTAGTCTCGATACTCCTAATGATAACCACACATGAATGATAAACACGATCTACAACAATAGAATCTCCCACAGATGTGGACACATACACAAAAGCACTCAAAGAATCACGAGGCACAACCAAATAGGAAGCAAAATAGGATGACACGTAGGAATAAGTAGATCTCAGATTAAAAAGAACTGAAGCATCTCTATGGCAAACTAGAATAATACATGTGATAACAACGTTAGATGACACAACCTCAGGCCTGGCCGGGAAAGCGTAACATCCGGACTGGGACCCACCACTTTGAACCACGTCTCTGGGACGACCTCTAATTGGTTGGCCTCCACCTCTAATGGCCTGACCTCCACCTCTAGCTTCCTGAACCCTGCCTTTAGTTGGCTGAGCAGGCGGTGAAGCAACCGGTGCTAGAACCATGGCACGAGAACCTTGCTGCTGTGAGTTGCCCGGTGCCCGAGGGCAAAATCTAGCAATGTGCCTCGGGTCGCCACAAGTATAACAGGACCTTAGCTGCTATGACTGCTAACCCTGCAACTGACCCTGTCGATGTGAGTAACTACCCTAAAATAGATGGAGAAGAGGTGCACTAATAGGAGCTGGTGGTGCACTGTAGGCTAGCTGATCGGGATGAGACATATGAGGGCCACGACCACTTGAAGCACTATGAGATGCTTGGAGTGATGAATGATACGGCCTTGGAGGATGGCCTCTACTAAAATTACCCTTGCCTCCGGAAGAGGCGCCACTAAACCCACCGAAATGACGAGGCCTCTTATTAGACCCCTGCCCTCTCTCCTTTGCAAGAACCACCTCGATCCGCCTAGAGACATTAGAAGGCACCTGAAAATATATCTCACCCCAATATCCTAGGCCATATGAAGCCTGATAGGGTGAGCGATTCCATCAATAAACCTCTTCACCCTCTCTGTCTCTCTGTCTCTCTCTCAGTAGGAAGCAAAAGAAGAGCATAACGGTCTAGATCAACAAAACGGGTCTCGTACTGAGTAACAGTCATACTTCCCTATTGGAGACACTCGAATTGCATGCGGTAATCCTCTCTATATGTGATAGGGAGGAACCTCTCTAGGAAGAGCTGAGAGAACTGGTCCCAAGTAAGAGCAGGCGACCCAGCTGGTTTGGTCAACATATAATCTCTCCACCACCTCTTGGCGGAACATGTCATCTAAAACACAGCAAAATCGACCCCATTGATCTCAACTATCCCCATGTTCCGTAGCACCTCATGGCAGCAGTCAAGATAATCCTATGGGTCCTCAGAAGGTGCACCCCTGAAGTGAACCGGGGAGAGCTTGGTGAACTTGTCTAATCTCAATAAGCCCTCAGAAGACATGGCGGGCCTATCACCGGGCTATGCCGCAATAACCGGCTGCACAATCCCAGGTAGCAGGGTTGCGGGTGTCTGATACTGGGGAGCCATCTGCTCCGGAGTGTGAGTAGCAGGAGTATGTGCTCCTCCCCCAGCTTGAGAGACGGTTGGTGCCACAGGAAATGTACCAACCTGGGCCACACTCTCCATAAAGCCCACCAAATTGACCAGAGCATCCTGAAGTACTAGGGTGGCGATGAACCCCTCCGGGGCCTGTGCTGGTCCAAAAACTAGAACCTCCTCATCAAAATCCACCTGAGGCTCCATTGCTGGTGTTGCTTCTCGAGCTTTGGTCCGAGCTCTACCTTTGCCTCGGCCTCTACCGCGACCTAGGACTCGTCTTTTGCACCTACAAGGAGCTGACATTGGGGGCTCCGGCTGCTGCCCACCTGAAGATGTTGCACGTATTCTCTCCATATTCGGAGGACAAGAATAGAAGAGTTCAATCAGCAATGATAGAATAAAATTGCACGACAGGGAAGAATAGAAGTGAAAATTGTTCCTAAGCTTCATAGCCTCTGGAAGATAAGTACAGACGTCTCCGTACCGATCTTCGAGACTCTACTAAGCCTGCTCATGACTTGTGAGACCTAGGAAACCTAGTGCTTTGATACCAACTTGTCACGACCCGAAATCCTTGCCTTCGGGTAGGGTTGTGCATGGATCAGATCAGATCGAAGTTAGCACATTTTGGATCGGATTTCGGATTCTATAAAATATAATCCTAATCCGGTCTAAATTAATATTGAATCGAATTGGATTTTAAAGTTTGGATCAGATCGGATTTTTGGATTTCGGATCGGTTTATTATGCAAGTTGCAAACTCATATGTATATTTTCTTTGTAAAGAGGCAATGCAGTAAGAAAAATTCACGTTTCTGCAATTATGAGAGTATTATGGTGCTAATATAGCTAAATTCATCAATTGTAAAGGTAATAATTTGGAAAAATGTAAAGGAAGTACTAATTATCCGAAATTAAAGTTTATTATTTATACATGCCCTAATAATTCTGGATCTCGTATCGGATCGGATTAAAATTATACCAATCCGCAGCCGATCTGAAATCCAAAATTTTAATAAACATAATCTGAAATCCGATCCAATCTGAAATACAAAATCCGAAATTGAACGGATCGGTTCGGATTTCAGATATCCGATCCAAATGAACAGCCCTACCTTCGAGGCCTTGATGACGCCTAACATTTCACTTGCTAGGCAATCCAATGTTATACAATATTTAAGCCATTTTTATTCAATCCAAATAAGTAAAACCAATTAAACTAAAATGGGGTACGAAATGACATAAAAACCAATAATATCTAAGTACAACCCGGATCTGGTGTCACAAGTTCACGAGCTTCTAGAGTCTCTACAAATAGGGTTTGAAAGAAATACAACTATTTCGAAAAAAAAAATAGTAAATAGGGGAATGGAAGGGAAATTCAAGGTCTAGGACGACAGCAGATCTATCTCGAGTCTCCAAATGCTAATCCGAGTTCATGCACCTAGTCGCAACCTTTTTCTCATGAAATCGGGCTTTGACATGTGACAGCTCTTTTAAACAAAGGAGTCGGGTGTTAAAAGAGAAGAGTCACCACCTAACGATCTTTAAGGTGCGTTAGGGAACCTATTTGAAAATAACTCTGTTTTAACTAGTCAACGCCACCAAAGATCAGGTAAGGGCTCAAATTACCTCAAAGAGAAGGTGTTAGGAACTCTTCGAGGTCCACAACTGTGGGTCCCGGCCAAACTTAATACTGTGTAGATTATGTAATTAGACTAGATGATCAAATAAACAAAGAGAATATAAAGTTCAAGGAATTATCACACAAAAGGAATTGGTACAAATCTTAGTACGACTATAAGGATACAACTACTTATGTTTAATAGCAAATATATAAAAGAGGGAAGGGGGATCCTAAGTTTTTTAGCCTAAAGGATCACCTCGTGCAACATAAATAATACTTTGCAACTCCTTTTGGAAAGGATTTGCTCATATTATTCAGCAAGCACAGACTATTATCTCCTGCTACCGGATTACTATGTTGAAGTTGTTTACCTAAGTCGTTCTAGTTCAATTCTAAGTCGTACCTTACGCGTGCGCTACCCATCCCATGCCTATGATCCAAGAGGCTTTAGACCTACTATTTGGGTGGTTCTAGACTTTACTTAGATAGCTCAAAAATGATAAAATGAAGCGACATTCAAAACAGATAGGACTTTATATAATGACAATTAAGGCCCAAGATAGCCTCCACACATAACAACAAATGCACGCGGGCAGATTTCAAATTATGTATAGGCAGTTTCAGGTTCGAGGTATTGTTTTAAACCTATAGACATGGTTTCTAAGTGACCACCCAGTTTAATAAAGTCTCAAGGCAGTGCTGCTATTTGAATTATCGAGATTACAAATTACAAGTTATGAAAAACCTATAGACATGATCTCTAAATTATTTGCACAAGGGGTTAGTGATAGCCATTAAAAAAACTCAAAATTACTCTCATTTGATCCTACTGGCATGCTTTCCAAGAGAGTAGTAGTATTTATAGATAGGTTCTAATGATTGGCAGATTCATCGCTTATTCCTATAGGCATGTTATCTAGGTGAGCAGAGTAATAAGACAACAGAAGCAGTTGATTAGAGATGCGAGACTAAATTGCATAGTTTAACATGTGATATACCTTACATTTTATGCGCATTAATG